>CM021106.1:483860888-484086589 GCA_007115665.2 Sequoiadendron giganteum
CCTCTTTCTCTCCCACTCCCTCTCCCTCCCTCTCTCCCTCTTTCTCTCCCACTCTCTCTTTCTCCCACTCTATCTTTCTCCCACTCTCCCCTTCTCCCACTCTCCCATTCTCTCTCTCTCTCTCTCTCTCTCTCTCTCTCTCTCTCTCTCTCTCTCTCACACACACACACACACACACACACACACACCTCTATCTCCTCTACTATAAGGGTGCAGGGGAGAGATATAGAATTAGGATAGAGGGTATAGACAAAGAGGGAGAAAATAAATATATTAAGAAAACCATATTTCATATAACGCATGCACATTTTGAAGAAGTAGAGATGTTACCATTTCAGGAATAAATAACGCGAGCACATTTTTTATTCCACTAAAAATGGTAAAAAAACTCAATATACCCATGATGTCAAGGCCCACAGTCAGGATATTCTCCTGGTTTTGCGTGTGCTCCAACAAAAAGTAGCTTTTTGATGATGTTGTGAAGTGTGCAAGCATGTTTTTCACATTCCATCACCTTTTCCATGATCTTTCTACCACCTTTGCATGAAATAGCAGAGTTTCCACATTGAAAGACATATAATATCAATTGAAGTTTAAATTCCATTGAAAACTGATATACAATTGAAGTTTGGACAAGAACAAGCTTTTGAACAAGTCAAATTGTTGTGGAGTTTGAAGAAAGAAGCTAAGGCTACATAATTGGGTTGAACTCCTCCATTTGAAAGTCTGGTTTTTTAGGTATGTGAAGTCTTTACACATTTTCTTTCATTCTATTATGGCTTGATTTCATTTTTGTTTGTCATTATAAACTTATGTTGTCAATGCACATTTTAAATTACACAATTATATACACTTGCCAATTACCATTTTAAACTTGATGCAGAGCATCTACCAGGATCCACAAATCATCAAGGGTACTTCTGACCATAACTTAAATTGAAGAAGATCAACGAACAAACTCAGCCAAAAAAGCAATGTAACATCCTTATTTTGATGATCTTGACAAATCTCAATTTTGATTTCAAGCCATTATAAAAGAGCATGTGAAGCTTAGCGAGGGAATCTCAAGTTACTCAATTGAAGTTAACCTCATAATGAGCACCTATGATGTAGACATTTAAAGAGATTTCTGAGTGTTGTACAGTCACGTACATGTTTTCCATGCCCTAATAATTTTAGAGAGTGTGTATATATGTGTTCTAATTCACTTTCTTTTGATTTGGTGTCTTAATTCTTTGTTTGTAGGGGGAAACAACAAAAAGCAATGAGTGTCTCAGTTTTGTTGAATCAAGGGTTTGAGGGGCAACTTATGATGTAACAATCAATCCACTTGTTATTTGACACTGTATCTTAGTGGATTGATTAATAACATGTTAGGATAAGTGTTTGAATGCATTTGGGAATAAGGAGTGATATTTATATGGCATTTTTGTGATTGTACTAGGTCTGAACAGGGGTTTTCCAACATGAAAATGAGGAACCAAAGAGGGGTTTTTATAAATTAGTTCCTGTAAGGACTTTGTGAGGGTTTGTTGAGTCTATGCAGAGGTATTGGAATATTTTTTGGGCATTGGGTCGATTTGAGGAACCATGGAGTTGAGTTTTCCATTAAAACCTTTAGGAATTGCATTGGAAATTAGGGTTTTTGTATTGGAAGTCTAATTGAGCATGTATGGTCCTAAGACCCAGGAAATATTTTGTTTTGAAACACAAGTAAAAACTATTTTTAGGTTTGGAAGTCTAGTGTGAGGATCTCAAGGTGGTCTCTTTGGAAAAGTGGCCTAATTAGAGGCCTAAAACTATGAAAAGTCCAATTTTGAGGCACTCGGTCCAAAGAAGTTGCATCTGGTTTTCCAGTAAGTTTAAGGTCCATAAAATGGGTATTTGAATCAATGAATGGTTTTTGGAGTGCTTTAGGAATGTTTGGTCAAAAGATTGAAAAACCAGTGTCCTAGTGCTACAAGGGTAGCTTCTTGTTAAAAGGTGAGTTTTGAAGATTTTGTTGAATCTGACTTAGAGAATGAATTCAAATGGTCAAGTTTTCATCATATGCATGTTGAGGAACTTTATCAGGGTCTTGGTGGGGGTTTGTAGTTGTTTTTAAAAATTGAAGGTTCAACCCTTTGAGGGTGAGTTGATGTCTACAAAATTGATTGCATAGTGAAGATGAGTGCTTGGCTTAGAATTGAAGTTTCTATTCTTGTGAGTGATCTCCACCTTGGCTCTGCATCATAGTGGTATCAGAGTAGGGAGTAGATTTTGTTTTCATTTTGCAGGTTGAAGAAGAGGCAAGTTTGACAAGATGCCTCCAAAGAAGAATGATATGGCTAAAGAGATGAAGGAGATGAAAGATAGGCATGCAAGAGAACTCAGAGAGTTGGAAGAGAGAATTATAGCCTTGGAGACAAACAAAAGAATGGAAGTGGAAGAGAGTGAGACAGAAGAAGAAGAAGATGAGGAATTTGAAGATGTGGAAGAAGATCTTACTCTAGAGGATCAAAGAATTGCAAAGTTGTTGAAGGCAGTGAAGACTGGCAAGCCTAAGGTAAAACTTGATGTTCCTAAGTATGGCAGTAGTTTAAATGATGAAGAAATACTTGATTGGATTTTTGTATTAGATAACCCTTTTGAATGTGATGAGGTTTCTGAAGAGCAAAGAGTTGAGATTGCAAAGACTAAGTTGCAGGGCCATGCTTTGGTATGGTGGGATTACTTTCAATCTGAGAGGAGGAAGCAAGGAAAGTCTAAGATCACATCATGGGACAAGATGATATCAAAAATTAGAGGTAAATTGTTACCCAAGGATCACCAAGTTCAATTGTTTAAGAGATTTCAAAATTTAAGACAAAGGGAGATGGATATTGAGTCTTACACTGAAGAGTTTTATAAACTAAGTCTAAGATCTGGTCATCATGAGAATGAAGATGAAAAAGTTGCAAGATACATGGGTGGTCTATGGTTAAACATACAAGATGAATTGGTTTTGGCTAACCCTAGAACTATAGAGGACTTTTATCAAATGGCTATCAGGGTGGAGGAGAAAATGAAGAGAAGGCAAGACAAAGTGGCAAGAGGAAGAGGCAACACTTCTAGAGGAAGAGAATTCAATCCTAATTTCAAGGCTAACAATGAGAGTCAAGGAGATGACAAGAAGGACCAAGATCAATCTGATTCCAGAGGTGGATGGAGAGGTTCAAGAGGTAGATTTAGTGGAGGAAGAGGCTCCTATCAATTCTCGAGGAGATGCTACACTTGTAACCAGCCTGGACATCCAGTCTTCAAGTGTCCTAAAAAGTAAGGCTCAAGATCTTATGGTGGTGAGAGGAGGAATCAACTAGTGCATGAGGATGAAGAAAGTGTGACTTCACTTGTAGTGAACCTTACATCAAAATTTGGAGAGAGTTTGATGATTAGGAGAGCATTAATCAAGGTACCAATCTCCAAAGAACCCCCACAAAGGAAATCACTCTTCAGAATCAATGGATGGTAGTGGATTCAGGTTCAACTAAAAACATGGTTTCTTGTGAAATGGTGAATAAACTGAGTTTGAAAAGAATTCCTCATGATTTTCCCTACAAGGTATCTTGGCTAAGTGATGGTAAATCATTGTTAGTGAATGAGCAAGCTATTTTAGATTTTCAAATAGGTGAGTATAAAGACAGTGTTATTTGTGACATTTTACCAATGGACTATTGTCACCTACTCCTTGGAAGACCATGGTAATATGATAGGTGTGTTATGCATAATGGGAGAGCAAATAAGTATACCATAAGGAAAGATGGCCATAAGTTTGTTTTGACTCCACTTGTAGAGGATGTGAAAGGGAAAGCCAAAGTGATTATGTGTGGAAACAAGGAGCCTATACATGTGATAAGGGAAAACAAACATTCTGTTGTTGACAATTGTTCTAAGGCTGAAAATGGAAAGATAATGGATACAAAGGTAAATACAGAGAAAAAGAAGGTGATGACAATGAACTTGAAGGAAATTGTGATGATAGGGAGCATTGAATGCCCTTTAGTTAAGGGCAGAGGTGAAGGACAACAAAAGTTTGCAGGTACAGTGATTGGAAAGGCTGAGAAGATAGTGGTAAAACAAGTTAATGGGATAGCCAGTAAAGGAAAGGAAAAATAAGGCCTTAAGAATGTATGCAAGCATGAAGGTGACAAAGAGAAAAAGACAAATCAAAGGGTTGCTAACACTTGTTTGTATGCAGGTGAAAAATATAGTAGTCAAAGGAAAGGTAATAGACTAGTTGCAAGTCTGAGAACAGAGGAAAGGGTAAATGCACATGTGGTCACATTCCAAAATGCTAATTGTATAGGGCAGGTTGTAATTCTAGTCTATGTGAATCAGTGGAATGGTTTTGTGAACTAGTGGAGCTTCATGAAGCATGGAGACAGTGGTATCAACAACCACTCATGAGGCATGAGTATTTTCTAGGGGGGTGTATGGTGCAGGAGCACCTACACCACATCATCAATTTTGATTGTTTGAATGCATAAGTAGGGTAATGTTAGTGTATTTAAGTTTATTTTGTCTAATAAGTTATGAGAGACCAAGCATAATGTAAATGGAGGGTGTTTTGTGTCCTAGAAGTCAATTGGAAATCATAGAAGTTGTAAAATGTTGTCAAAGCAACATTAACAAACAATTGTAATTTAAGGGACCAACTAATCCCAAGGTTGGTTATGGATGTTGGATTGAAGTTGGTTGTTTTAAAATCCTTTAAAATCCTTACCAAGGCTCGACAGGGACTGTTGGAGAAGTTCTATAACAAATTCATATAATAAACACCACAGTTTTGAGCAATTTTCTAGTAAAAACACTATTTTCTTGATATTTATGAGTGTTGTATGGTCACATACAGGTTTTCCATGCCCTAAGAATTTCAAAGAGTATGTATATATGTGTTCTAATTCACTTTCTTTTTATTTGGTGTCTTAATTCTTTGTTTGTAGGGAGAAACAATAAAAAACAATGATTGTCTCAGTTTTGTTGAATCAAGGGTTTGAGGGGCAACTTATGATGTAACAATCAATCCACCCACTGTTTGACATTGTATCTCAGTGGATTGATTGATAACATGTTAGGATAAGTGTTTAAATTCATTTGGGAATAAGGAGTGATATTTATATGGCATTTTTGTGACTGTACTAGGTCTGAACAGGTGTTTTCCAACATCAAAATGAGGAACCAAAGAGTGGTTTTTTATAAATTAGTGCCTATAAGGACTTTGTGAGGGTCTTTTGAGTCTATACAGAGGTATTGGAAGATTTTTTGGGCATTGGGTCGATTGGAGGAACCATGGAGTTGAGTTTTCCATTAAAACCCTTAAGAATTGCATTGGAAATGAGGGTTTTTGTATTGGAAATCTAATTGAGCATGTATGGTCCTAAGACCCAGGAAATCTTTTGTTTTGAAACACAAGTAAAGATTTTTTTTATGTTTGGAAGTCTAGTGCGAGGATCTAAGGGTGGTCTTTTTGGAAAAGTGGCCTAATTAGAGGCCTAAAACTATGAAAAGTCCAATTTTGAGGCACTCAGTCCAAAGAAGTTGCATCTGGTTTTCTAGTATGTTGAAGGTCCCTAAAATGGATATTTTAATCAATGAATGGTTTTTGGAGTGCTTTAGGAATGTTTGGTCAAAAGATTGAAAAACCAGTGTCCTAGTGCTACAAGGGCAACTTCTTGTTAAAAGGTGAGATTTGAAGATTTTGTTGAATCTGACTTAGAGAATGAATTCAAATGGTTAAGTTGTCATCATATGCATGTTGAGGAACTTTCTCAGGGTCTTGGTGGAGGTTTGTAGTTGTTTTGAAAAATTGAAGGTTGAACCCTTTGAGGGTGAGTTGATGTCTACAAAATTGATTGCATAGTGAAGATGAGTGCTTGGATTAGAATTGAAGTTTCTATTCTTGTGAGTGATCTCCACCTTGGATCTGTATCAGAAACACGCAGAATTACTCTAAGCTACGTTCCACCAGATCGATCCCTTAAGGGTCCAAAGTGAAAAATGGTTGCAAACTTCAGTATGTTATTACTCAGAGACATGATGCTTAGAAATTTCTCCTCTGATCCTACAGGACCGTGTTGGGACCCCCTACAAAAACCTCTCTCGATTTTGGATATCTCAAAGTGGTTTTCCCATGGCGACGGATTTTCACTTGATGGAAAAAGCATCAAATGCAAGCAGTGCAAAGTTGCAAAGTGGTGAAACTTTCGTTCTACAACTTGTGTGACCAAGCGAACTGTTCCAACACGTCTGAATAGGTATTTTTACACTAGGCATGGTCCTCTTTCGCACCAAAACACGCGGAATCGCTCTGAGCTACGTTCCACCAGATTGATCCCTTAAGGGTCCAAAGTGCAAAATGGTTGCAAACTTCATCATGCTATTACTCAGATACTATGATGATTATAAATTTCTCATTTGATCCTACAAGATCATGTTGGGCCCCTCTACAAAAATGTCTCTCAGTTTCGGCTATCTTGGAGTGGTTTTTCTGTGGCGGTAGATTTTCACTTGATCGAAAAAGTGTCAAATTCAAGTTGTGCAAATTGCAAAGTGGTGCAACTTTCACTCTGCAACTCGTGTGACCAAGCGGACTATTCCAACAAGTTTGAATAGGTATTTTTACGCTATGCATGGTCCTTTTTCACACCAAAACACACAGAATCGCTCTGAGCTATGTTCCACTGGATCGATCCCTTAAGGGTCCAAAGTGTAAAATGGTTGCAAACTTCAGCATGCTATTACTTGAATACCGTGATGCTTATAAATTTATTGTCTAATCCTATAGGATCGCGTTGGCCCCCTCTACAAAAACCTCTCTCAGTTTTGGCTATCTCGGAGTGGTTTTTCCATGGTGGTGGATTTTCACTTGATGAAAAAGTGTCAAATTCAAGATGTGCAAAGTTGCAAAGTGGTGCAACTTTCCCTCTGCAACTCGTGTGACCAAAATAACTGTTCCAACATGTTTGAATAGGTATTTTTATGCTAGCCATGGTCTTTTTTCATACCAAAACATGCAGAATCGCTCTGAGCTACGTTCCATCAGATCGATCCCTTAAGGGTCCAAAGTGCAAAATGGCTGCAAACTTCAACATGCTATTACTTGGATACCGTGATTCTTATAAATTTATCATCTAATCCTACAGGATCGCGTTGCGCCCCTCTACAAAAACCTCTCTCGATTTTGGCTATCTCAGAGTGGTTTTCCCATGGTGGCAGATTTTCACTTGATGGAAAAAAAGTCAAATGCAAGCAATGCATAGTTGCAAAGTGGTACAACTTTCGTTCTACAACTCGTGTGACCAAACGGACTGTTCCAATGCATCTGAATAGGTATTTTTACATTAGGAATGGTCCTCTTTTGCACCCAAACTCACAGAATCACTCTGAGCTACATTCCACTAGATCGATCCCTTAAGGGTCGAAAGTGCAAAATGGCTGCAAAATTTAGCATGCTATTACTCGGATACTGTGATGCTTAAGAACTTCTCATATAATCCAACAAGATTCTGTTGGGCCCCTCTACAAAAACCTCTCTCGATTTTGGCTATCTCGGAGTGGTTTTCTCGTGGCGACGGATTTTCACTTGATGGAAAAAGTGTCAAATTCAAGTTGTGTAAAGTTGCAAAGTGGTGCAACTTTCGCTTTGCAACTCGTGTGACCAAGCGGATTGTTCCAACACATCTAAATAAGTATTTTTACACTAGGCATAGTCCTCTTTTGCACCGAAACACCCGAAATCGCTCTGAGCTACGTTCCATCGGATCGATCCCTTAAGGGTCCAAAGTGCAAAATGGTTGCAAACTTTAGCATGCTATTACTCGGATACCGTGATGCTCAGAAACTTCTCATCTAATCCTACAGAATCGCATTGGACCCCTCTACAAAAACCTCTCTTAGTTTTTTCTATCTTGGAGTGGTTTTTCTGTGGCAATGGATTTTCACTTGATGGAAAAAGTGTCAAATTCAAGTTGTGCAAAGTTGCAAAGTGGTGCAACTTTTGTTTTGCAATTCATGTGACCAAACTAACTGCTTCAAAACATCCCAATAAGTAGGTTTATGCTAGGCATGGTCCTTGTTCACACCCAAACACGTGGAATTGATCTGACTTGCGTTCAACCGACTTGATCCCTTATGATGGCATGCAAAACACTGGAAAAAAGAAACATACAAACGATGGTTGAGAAGTCCGAGTATTCCACACAAAAAGCGTATGATCGTTGGTGCAGAGCACCTTGTTCCTCCATTTGATGAAGAAGGTCTAGTTCAGTGGTTTTAGTGATTATCTGATGGTGAATAGGTTGGTCAATAGGTTGTGGGTATTTTGAGCATGCTTTGTCTTGAATAAGGTCAATTAAGACCATTAGGTATGTTTTAGGGTGACTTTTGGGTCTAGTGATCAAAAATGAGAAAATTTCAATCGTGCACTAGAAGTTGACTTTGTAGCTTTTGAAGGAAAATTTGTGAATTTGTATATGATTGTGAAAGAATGGAATTTTGTCAATGTAAAAAAGCTATTTGTAAGCCATTTGTGTGGGTTTAGAGGTCATTAAATGTACTCATTAGGTTGGAGGAGTCTAAAGTTACAAATTTGTAAGTTGCTTAAAGCAACAAATTTGAAATGCAACGGCTACTTGTTTTGAAAGTTGGTTTTTAGTTAGTTGAGGGCGTGGATCAGTTAGAGAAGGGTGTAAAACACTATGTAAAGCCTTGAGAGGCTTGAATGGAGGTTTTTGATAAAATTTTGGAGAAGATCTAATAAGAATTATTCACACTATTCTCTATTTTTTAGATTTTGATACAAACTTGTTGATCCCGTACTTGGTATGACCTCCAGCTTTCCTGTATGGTCTCAAGGCTGACATGGATTGAAAGAGGGTTGAGTTGGCTTTCTTTTGGTGGTGGTTTGGTGCAAAACCATAAAGGAATAGGAGAGTTCTTATCATTGAGTCAAGTGAATGTTGGAGTCTTAGTGCGCATATTTGAGAGAAGTTGTGTCAAATCACAACTTGGTTGAGCCACTCTACATCACCAATGGCACTTTGCAATTCGAAGAGTGATTGAAAGTGTGTTGCTTTGTTAAATAGACCTATTCAGGGGTCTAGGACAACGTTGAGTCCATTTCTTATTTGTATTATAAATTATAACTTGCTTTCTCCTGAGTCCATTTCGTATACAAGAAATAATATTGAAAAAAATTGACATATAAATCTTTCGATAGTGACGCATCAAGAACATATTGGAATCTTTTTATGAATCATTTCATGGAATGCCAATTGTAAACGTGTTTTTTTCTTTTGGATAAAATTGTTTAGCATCAATCAATTAATATTCAAGATAAATCATGAAGGACAACAATGATCAATGCTAGGGCTAACCAATTAATAATTATACACATGAATAAGTCAAGCATGTACATGTCAATAAGGGAAGCACAAGTACTCAAAAATACGTAAGCCTCAAAAAGTATACACACGAATTCATAGTATACACAAATTAATACAAAGTATATGCACGAATACAAAGTATACGCATGAAAACACGTAAGCCACAAAGTATACATTTGAATGCACGTAAGTCACAAAGTATACACGTAAGTTGTAAAGTATACACTTGAATACACGTAACTCATATCTATTAAACCATCAATTTAGAATACAAATATGGACAGGTATCGATAAAAGATATTTGTATTAACCAAATAGCCATGTAGGCATACATCAATATATGTCGATATAAGTATGAAATATATGTATAAAATAGCCATATAGGCTTACGAGAATCCCATATAAGCATACAATGTCAAATATGTCCAATAAAAATATGTATAAAACTGCCATGTAGGCATACAACAATGGGCTCTGGAATCAAAGGTCATTGCTCTTCATGCCCTGGAAATAAATTCTTTCCTTTTCCTTTTCGATCGGATGGTGATAGGTCTATCACTCATTTTTGTTGCGCTCGAGGAGTGCTCCTACTACTCCTCCTAGGGTTTAGTTCATGGTGAAGTTTTAACTGTTACAATAAGAAGTAAAGACATGAATATATAGAAATTACATTATAAAAAATGATATATTTGTCAAAATAATCACTTACTGCCATCTCATGATCTCTCTCCATGAGGGAAATATTCTCACGCCCATGCTTAGGCATGCTCAAGCCCTGTATAAACCATACAAATAGAAATTAAACTACGTGAATCAATAATGGTTTGATTTTTCGCTAACTAACATCTATAACAACAAATATAAATTGAAATTTACTAATTTGCCTCATACCTCTCCTGTTAGAGCCATCGAGGATTGTATAGAAAATGACACACCAATCTCCATTTCCCTCGTCACATTTGTAGGTGTTTCAGCTTGCAACATCTGAAAATAAAACAACAAATTATTCAACATAATCAACGATGTGCATATAAACTACACAAATCTATTAAGTACTTGATTCATTAGTTAAACTCTTTATTCTATTACCTTTGTGTAGGTTTGAGTAAATCCACCACCACTGGGAAGTGTTCCATCAAAACCTCCAATATTAATATGTTCAACATCCAAAATCGCATATTAAATTACCATTCGTAAAATAATGCTATTAACATGCAATAAATTTATAATTGTTTACTAGTTACATACCCCAGCGATAGGTGTACTGCAGAAATAAGTAGGTGGGGGGATGGTGTATCCAATCTCAACACTGTAACCTTGCAATTTTATTAAAATCATAAAACATTTTTAGTTAATCTTGCATTTCAAAATCAAAATTCAATAAATTAAATTCAATGAACATGCACTAACTTTTACCTGACTATCAATGCCATATGCCTCATGCAAAATGTCAGTTGCCCTCTCCATCTCCATAGCTACAGATAGATCCTGCATACCAGTCTCTTGAGTGTCGGTGGGGTCATATGAACAAGTAGCCCTGCAAGATTGACACACATGTGTTTGGAGGCCACCACTCGAAGACTCCCCTGGATGGCGTTGTAGAATAGGGCTAGTATGATGGATGACACTCTAGGTCAAACTTTTGATCGCCTGTAATGTCTCTATGTCAGCACTTTCCTTCGCAACGGAAGGCATAACAACGTACTCACAAGGTGGCCTAGCAAGAGCTCGTCTACCTTGCCGCGCAGAATCCGATTGTGCACCGGGTCTATCATGAGCTGACCCCCCACCTCTCCCCTAGAAATCCCTCATATCAAAATAATTTGGGATTTTGTTCAATATGAACTCACTATATAGTTTCCTAAGGAAATATTGTGGGACCTCGCAATTGTTGCATGGTGGGTAATCGAAGACCATGTACCACCTATCATAAAACTGGTCCCTAATCTTTTGGTGGTGGCACCAATGGATAGGAAACCTCTTCGCATTGAGGGTAAGATTTTGATTTGTGCTTGGGTCAGTGAATAATGAGCACAAATCACCTTTTGTAATTTTTAAATCCTTTACGTCTTTGTATGATAGTTTATTTGCATAATAATCCTTAGTCGCCTACCTCCTATCTTGCCATCCAGTTATTTGTTTGCTAATTGAATCTACATTTTTTAACATATCTTTCAATGAATTTGCTAGGGTCATTCTTTATATGGTTGAACCATTTGGATCACTCAACCTACTGATCAAATCCTCAAATTTTTTTTTGTTGTTCTCAATTTCACTCATTAAATTTTGTTGAGTGTCAAGAGGGGGTTGAGTGATTGGTGGAGGAGGTTGTTGTTGTGGTTGATTTTGATCTTGAGGATTTGGTTGGTCTTCCTGTTGAGGATCTTGAGGGTTTGTAGGTTGATTTTCATCTCCTAAAAATTAAAATAAATATATATATCAAATTCAACCTAAAACTAACTAATTCAAAACAAAAACCACAGAATCCTTACCTCTCACACCTCCTCCTCCTCGTGGTGCCATCGTTGCGAAGAAATAGCAATTGTTGGTGAAGAATTTTTTTGAATTGCTCCTCCTAAAATGCTACCCATTTCCACGCACCTTCCCTCATCTAATATTTGATTATCGAAAATTTATGAATTATGTTATTGTATTCTTAAATTTTATCATTAGAATTAGACTTTCATTATATGCTCTCACTTCGTTGTTATGCATCTTAGTGATTAGAAAATAGCTCGTTGACTCAATGAATATTAGTTGGTTTCATTATATGATGTTTTTTATTAATTAAGTAGGGAAGGGCCATGATCCCATGGTTACAACCAACTAACAAAAAGGAACCATAGCCAGGTGGGAAACAACACCACCTACACAAACCAAAAAACAACAACCAGATAAGCACACGGGCTATCATTTAACATAGTAACCATAGTCCAGCCAGTAATAGTAAAAAACAAGTATCTACTAGCATACTTAAAACTATGTAAACCATTTATCAAGTCCACAGTATCCTAGGTGGTCTTCCACCAAAGCAAAGTTTTAATAAAATAACAGTCCAAGATTATGAAGCAAAAGGACAAAAACTATAAGCAGTTATCAAAGCAGCAACAAGAAGCTACTACTTGGCCTTCTTCAGCAGGTCCCCACATTCGCCTATGAGAGAGGTATACTCTCTCCAGTCAGATTCCTTAGACTCATCCAGCATCTTAAGGACATCAAGCTTTCCTTGTCTTTTAAGCTTCTTGGAAATTTTGGTCTCTCCAGAAACAACTCCTAGCAGCACCCTCCTCATCAGTCTATTAGTTACCTTCATAAGTGTAACTAAGGCCTTTTCCATATCATCAAATTGAACCTGCAAGAAGGTTAGTTTTCTCTTCAATAAATCAATGCTAGAGTCATTAGTGTTTGTTTCCATCCCTATATTCCTATCATCCTACACATTCTCAACTTTATTCTTATGTTCCTCAATTCTCTCTATTTTTTCTTCTTTGTCTTCCTTTTCCTCATCTAAATCTTCCTCCATATCATAAGCAAATTCCTCAAAGTCCATATCCTTAGAATCATCTTCATCTTGGGCTTCAAACTCTTTAAAATCTAGTAATTCCTCCTCACCCATAGTCACAATCTATTTGCCTTTTTTATCCTTGGAGGCAGCTTTGGCAAGGCATGCAGACCTTCTACCACCACTACCTCCACTTCCTTAACCCTACAAAGTATCCTTCGTCTCATCATTATGCACTCCTTCCTCAGAAATATTGATAATGTCTTTAGGGTTAATATCTCTTTTGAATTTCTTCACTTTGGGAAGTTCCAACAGCAGAGGCGAGTGTTTTCTTTTCTTCGACGTAGCCTTTAAGAGCTCTATCTCAAAAAAAAAAATTCCTCATTTTTTTGCAACACAGGGGTGGAGAGATTTGATGCATTGGCCATAGGGGACTGGCTCTTCACAGAAATTAGCACCCTCCTAACAACAAGAATAGGAGGTGGGTGGGGTTAGGGTTCCATATGAGGAATTTCCTCAACAATAGGATTAACATTAACAACAAGATTTTCATCAGTTGGTTGTTCCTCATTATCCTCCTCAAGACAGTTAGGGTTATCATTTCTACTAGCCAAAGGATTACCATGAGGATTGAGAGCTAAAGCATACTTGTACAGGGCTAAGATCAGACCTTGGTGAAGAGGAGGATTGATTCCCTTCTCAATATTAAGTTGCATGGAGGACAACAAATAAAAGGGAAGATTAATTCTCTCACCATGTATAATGTGATTGAGTAGGGGAAAATGGTACGCATGTACAGACATATACCTACCCTCTAAATTAAAATACAACATGACAAATAGGCTAACCAAAGCAAAGGGATGAGGGAGTTACAACCTAGCATACCCATTTTGAAATCTTTTTAGTTTCTCATCTTTATGCAGGAATTTGTCCACAAACTTCTAGAAATCGGCCGCACTTTTCGTAGCAACTTTTATCCCTTGGTTTTGTAGACTAGTAGCTTCAACAATGAACCTCGAAGTAACCTCAAACTTCATCGTTCCAATGGAAAAACAACCATTCCTCTAAGAATTGGTGAACTTAGCAGTAAGATTCTCATTGTACCCTTTCAAAGATTGAAAGAGCGAAACCATCCCAGCATTTTCAAAAAGCCTCCATAAGTCCACATTTTGCTTAAGATCCAAACAATTTGGAGGCTTTGTGTGCTTCTGCGGGCCTCCCATTTTTCTTCTCCACAAATTCTTAGGCTGCTACGATATTTTATTCATAATCCTCCACTCCTGCTTTCTTTCCTTAATGTAGCAAACACTCTTCCACCAAATAACAAACAAAGCCGATAAAAAATACAAAGTCGAGAAGTTTATTTTAGTGAACTCTAATGACACAATTCTCGAAACCATTAACCCATTATTATTCTTACAAGTATTAAAATCCTTAATAATTAATTTACCTTGCACAACATCACAATTTAGGGAATAGCTGCCACAAGGCAAATCAACACGATTAGAAATGACAACCCTTAACAACTTGATAAGTTCCATGTGATCATCTGTCACCTCGGGGAAGGAAGAATAATTAATTTTCTTATCATCCAAGATCTTCATTAACAACCCCATACTCCCAATATTATCATTACAATGTAATCCTTTGAACACCACTTGAAATCCTTGCATATCGCTTAACTTCACCATTTTATCTTTGTATCTTATAATCATTTTCAAATTTCTCATTTAGTATCACATCTCTCAAAGACTTCGATATATTACCTTTTTTCCATCAGGTCCACCCCATACAACTTAGAGCCACATTGGTAGCACAGTCAATAGCTTTGTTTCCCTCTCTATAGATATGTTGCCCCCTATAATTGGTAAAGTAATTCTTCAGGGCATGGAATTTATCAATTATATTTTTTAACTCCCGAGGTGACATCGCCACTCCATTCAAAATATCCACTATAAGCTTGGAATCCCCTTCCAATATAACATTTTTAATTCCAAGATCCTTAAGAGTATTTAAGCCCCCTAACGCAGGCATAGCTTCAGCTTTATTATTAGAACATACACTCAAATTCACACCAAAGCACATTGTGCATTCCCCTTTGTGATTTCTTAACAGACCTCTAGCCGTAGCTAAACCCGGGTTGCCTTTTGAGCACTCATCAAAGTTACACTTTATCCAATCCTTCTACGAAGCGCTCCACATAGTAGCCATTCTGGTTAGCATCATGTCCCAATTGAGTTTGGTTTCCTTCATTATACTCCAGTTCTGCTTAATCCACAATTCTTTGTAGTTAGGCCAAACTTTGGAGAATTTGTATCTTCTAGCCTCAATATTTTCCTTTATCTGAGTTTTAATAATCAAACTCACCTCTCGGCTACTTCTCTCCACTTCCCTGAAAATCCTATTATTTCTTTCTTTCCATAAACCCTAGGTGACAAAGGGAGGAACTTGATTCCAAAGGTCAACAATTACATTGTGGGAAAAAGGAAATTTCGACCAATCTTCTATGAACATCTTCATTGAGTTAGGAAACACCCAGTTAGAAGACAACAAAGCCAAGAAGCAGGACCACACCTCCCTCACAAATTGGTAGTGGAAGAAAATGTGCATAATTGAATCCTCTTCCTGCTTGCAAAGGAAACATCTATTCACTAGTTGGAAACCCCTCCTAACCAGATTGTCAATAGTAAGAATTTTTCCATGAGCAGTTGTCCACCAGAAACAGTTAATTTTGGGAACCAAGTTCTTTAGCCACACCTTATCCCAAAAATGGTCTGTCAAGACATCTAAAGGCTTCACCAATTCTTCATAAGCCTTTTTGACCGAGAAACAGCCTGAAGAGCTACCTTTCCAAATTCATTCATCTTCCCTTCCCCTATCAAACCACTTAGCCTCCCCAATTAGGTTATGCAACTTTAGAAGAATTAGGTCCCAATTTACCTACCTTTGACCTCTCAAATTATCCCTCCTTAATAGCATTTTATACTCCTTCCATTTGGGTTCCTCCATCTCCCAATTAATATATTTGAAAACCTTTTTTCCATATATTTTCTTTAGGCTTAGTTTGAGGGGGTTTAGTTCTTCAACTGAGGACAAAGTAGAGGTCTCTATCCATGGGTCCTTCCAAAATTCAATATTATTTTCATTCCTAATTCTCTTTCTTACCCCTTGCTTCAACACATTTTTTATTTTGACAAGATGATTCCATAAGACTGAACCACTAGGCAGGTCAGTCATAGAGAGAAAGCAACCAGAATTTATGTTTCTCAAGTACTTAGCTTGGAAAATTTTAACCCAGTCTTTAGAGCCTTCAAGAAGATTCCAACCTATTTTAGCAAAGAGGGATTTGTTAAGCATGGATATTCTTTTTATTCCCAAACCTCCTCTCCTTTTGGGAGTGCAAACTTTTTCCCAACTAACCAAGGACAGTCTATTTTTTTCTTCAATTCTTGACCATAAGAATCCTCTCTGAATCTGTTCTATCTTTTCCCCTATAAAAGTAGGAATTTTGAAGAGATAGGTAGTATACCAGAATATTTTCAAGGGAGGATTTGATCAATTAAACCTTCCTAGCTAAGCTAAGAAGCTTCCCCTTCCATCCAACAAGATTTTTTTGAACTCTCTCAATCAACTAATTCCAGTAGTTATTTTCCAACTTCTTAGAGATCAAAGGTAGCCCTAAGTAGGCATCAAGAAAGGTAACTTCTTGACATCCCATAATTTTTACCACTCTATCCTTAATCTGTTGATCAATATTGAAGAAGTAAATTTTACTTTTTTCATAGTTTATACACTGACCAGAAATAATAGCATAATCATTAAGAACCTGTTTCCAAAGACCAGCTTCTCCCATTGAGGTTTCCCCAAACATTAGAGTATCATCCACAAATTGTTGATGGGAATCTGGCATAAGAGAGGAAGCATCTTTAACACCTTTCAAAGCTTTAGATTCCACCATTTTTTGAATATTCCTACCAAGGACTTCAACAACAATAATAAAAAGGTAGGGAGAGAGGGGGTCACCTTGCCTAAGACCTCGACCACAAGAGAAGAAATCTTGGGGGACACCATTAACCAAAACATAGCACATGGGGAAGGTAACACAAGTAGAGATCATATTTAGGAATTTTCCTTCTATCCCGAATTTCCTTAAAACAGCAAAGAGGAATGGCCTGGAGACTCTATCATAGGTCTTAGAAATATCAATTTTAAAGTCCATCCCAGGTTTCTTAGAGTGGTCCATTCAATGTATAATTTCATGGGTAGAAATGATAGTGTCAAGAATGTTTCTTCCTTGAAAAGAGCCTTTCTGGTTAGGGGCTATCATTTTACCAAGCACTAGTTTGAGCCTTAACACCAATATTTTAGAGAAGATTTTATAGACCGTATTGCAAAGACTAATAGGTCTATAATCCTTCATAGCCAAGGAATCAACATTTTTTGGGATAAGGGCTATAAAAGTAGCATTCAATTGGTTAAGCAGTCTACCCGACCTAAAGAAATCCCTAGCAGTATTGAAGAGGTCATTTTTAACAATATCCCAATAGGTCTGAAAAAAGGCAAGAGGGAACCCATTAGGGCCAAGAGATTTATAAGGTCCAAAGGAGAACATGACCTTTTTAACTTCTTCCATAGAAACAACATTAGTCATCATCTTTAAATTGAGATCAGTAATAACTTTAGGAATCACCTCAAGGAAGTCAGCATTTACCTGATTAACATTGCCCTGAGCCATATGGTAAGTGGAGAAGAAGTTAACAGCTTCTAGTACAATCTCTTTTTCAATGGTAGCCATTGAACCATCCTCTCTCACAAGCGATCTGATCCTGTTCCTACTTCTATGTTTCAAGGTGGATTGGTGGAAGAATTTAGTATTCCTATCTCCTTCAATTAGCCTTTGGACCCTTGACTTTTGTTTCCAAAAGATTTCCTCCTTTTTGTTTATCTTAAACTATTGAGATATGAGATCTCTTTCCTTAGCACATACCTCTTCATCCACCTGACCAGCCTCCATAATATCCTGGACCTCTTTTAAGTTGTTTCCTAAGGAGTCCTTTATGACAAATATGTTACCAAATTTCACCTTATTCCATCCTTTCACTCTTTATTTTATTCTACTCAATTTAACCACCAGACAATACATAGGGGTGCCAGTTATAGGTTCCTCCCACCAAGATTGAACAAGAGCAACAAAATCTAGGTGGAGACTCCACATTGCTTCAAATCTGAAGGAGAAAGGTCTTTGATTACAATCCACATTTCTTTTAAGCATTAAGGCATTATGATCAGAGTTTGTTCTAGGCAGAGCTGAAAGAGAAAGGAATTGTGAGATATTCCAATTGGCCGAGATCAGAAACTGATCTAATTTGACTTGGATTAGATGGTTTTCATTCCTTTTGTTAGACCAAGTATACTTAGTTCCTTGGAGGGGGCTATCAATAAAACCTGCCATGTTTAAGAACTCGGCCAACTCCATCATGCTATCAGAATAATCATCCTGCACCCCAAATTTCTCTGAGGGTAAAAGAGGAGAATTGAAATCCCCTCCCAACATCTAGTGGTCATCTTTTTGTGATAAATATCATCACTTATTTGTTCCCAAAGAAAAAATCTATCCCTACTTAGGTTTGGAGCATATATGTTTATTAGGGTCCATTTCTCCTGGGAAACCATGTCTTCAAAGGTAATCATAAGACTATTCCTGCTAGTAGAACACAAAGTACCTTTTAGTTTAGAGGGATTCTAGAGAGTGGCTATACCTCCTGAGGCTCCTTCTACCTCACTTATAAAATAATTCACACCAGGCTAGATGCTCAAAATAGCCTTATCAAAAGTCTATTTCTTCATCTTAGTTTCCTGAAAGAGAACATCCACTTTATTGTCAAGAATACAAGATTTCACCAAAAATTGTTTGTACAGGCTATTAAGCCCCATTATATTCCATGAGAGATACTTCATAGGTAAAGTAAATTATAGTACCTCCCTAACCACATTGAAGCATAAGAGCTACTTCTTCTTGGGCATCGACTATGTGATCGAGTCTAAGGTTCTTTGTTTTCCAGCAACCACATCCCTCACAGTATCTTTAGTTCTGGAATCCTTTTGGGAAGGTCTTCCCACATTATTTCCTCCTCCCACATCCAGTTTCTTTTTATTTTTTTATTTTTTTGGTGCTTGGGACCACTCAACTTCATCCTCCTTATCACTTGACCCTTGGGGAAATCCCAATAGAGACAAAGAGTCACTCAATTTTCTTGCCCCCTTTTGGGATAAGAAATGCAGGTCCTCTAGAGATAGGTTTTTTTCCAGGTTCACATACTCACCTTCTTCAAGCTCATCTCCCACTCCTGGAATCTTAACCATCTCTGAGGGGACCTACACATTTTCCACCAAAAGAGATCCCACTAATGGAACAATTTCCTTATTAACTTCTTCTCCCCCATTCACCTCCACTGTTTTAGGAAAGTCTGGTGTAGGAAAGGTGGTACTAGGGGTAGAGACATCTGGGTTAAGGCAAACTGAGTCCTTAGATCTACAACAATGGTTTCAAAAGAAACCTCCAAACCCAGGTCCCAGTCATTATTTCATTTGGGGTCGGCTTCTTCTGAACAGGAAATGTAGAAGAATGAGCACAAGAGACCTTTTCATTGGCAATGATTTCCTCCACTAAGGTTTTCTCCTTAGCACCTTCTCCCTCCATAGATTTTTTCCCACAAGAATCAATGAGATGACCAAACTTCTTGCACTGTTGGCAGAAGAGATGACCATTTTTGTACTTCAGGGGTTGGGACTAGTTACCAAACTTAGACTTAAGAAGGATAGAGGAAGGTAAGACCATATTCATAGCCACATTTACAAAAATATGGGCATACACCAGTCTAGATCTCTCCTGAGTTATCTTATCTATGGCCAGAAGACTTCCAAAGTAGTTGGCAATACCTTTTAATATTCTCATCTCTGAAAACTCTAGAGGAAGACCCAGGAGGTGAACCCAGGTAGGAGTAGAGGCACCCAGATTTGTTGATGAATCAAAGCTCAATTTCCATTTGCAAAGGGAGAGAAAAAATATAAAACTCAAGTCAAAGGCCCAAGGGCCACTCGTTAAAACCTTCAACATATCTTTATATACCACGAAGGAGAAAATACCTCTTGGCATAGCATTTATGGTGACGTTGTCTTTAAGATTCCAAGTGGAAGCGGCCCATTGATGAACTAGTTCAATATTTGGTCCATAAGCCAAAAACTTCCCGACAAGCACTAGTTTAAGGTTTTCCATTTCCTTCAACATCAGAACCTCAGGGACATCCACTTCCTAGCTTGTCACTGAGCAGGAAGTAGATTCCAATAACCTTTTACCCGAAGCTAGTGAGTCAGACCCCACCAATTTTTCCACGTAGGAAGTTGGTTCCTCTGAGAAGAAGTAGTTAAGCCCAAACGAAGGAGATATGGGAAACTTTCCAAAAAGACCATCAATCTTTTCCCCAAGGGAGAGGACAGAAGTACGAGGCGGGGACATCATATGGGAAACAACTAGACTAGTTGTTGCCACTACAGACACAACAACAAAGGAGAGGACAACATTCTTGGAATGGGGAGCCTTCTTGGGCCCCCTCTCTGACTGTCCCATGAGACATTCAAATCACAACAGGGGCCAGAAATTCAAAAATTAGCCAGAGTGGGAAACTTTCAAAGTAGAGCAGAGCCAAATGTTATTGTATTCTTAAATTTTATCATTGGAATTATAATTTTTCCGTATGCTCTCACCTTGCTATTACAGATGTTGGTGATCAAAAAATGTAATTGATCCAATGGTTATTAGTTGTTTTCCTTATTGATGTTAATCTATAAATTTCATCTAATATTTGATTATGGAAAAAGTTTTGAATTATATTATTGTATTCCTAAATCTTATCATTGGAATTACAATTTCGTCATATGCTCTCACTCATTGTTATGGATCTTGGTATTCAAAAAATGGAGTAGGTCCAATGATTGTTAGATGATTTCCTTATTTGATGTTGATATAGATATTTCACCTACAATTTGATTATGAAAAGATTTTAAATTATGTTACTATATCTTTAAACCTTATCATTGAAATTAGAATTTTGGCGTGCATGCTCTCTCTTCACCGTTATGGATCTTGGTAATAAAAAATAGAGTCAATCCAATGATTACTAGATGATTTTATTATTTGATGTTAATCTAGAAATTTTTCCTAATATTGAAATTATGGAATTTTTTAATGATGTTGCACTTGAGTGGGTGGCAACCATCAAAGAACTATTTAGGGAAACTACACCCTAGAAAGGGTTGCATACCCACTAATACTGTGATTAGATAATATAAAACTATCAAATAACAATCTAGTTTTATTTTTAAACCATGATTATTAATAGTCCTCTTCTTGCTTGGGGATTTAGCTAGAGCCCAAGAGGCTTCACGACACCAATAAAATTGGGTGGAGAGCAAGCCCTTACTCAACAGTATGCATCCATGTTAAAATTTTGGAGCAAAGATGTGGAGGAACCCTCCTTATAATTCTTCTTGATGTTTTTTCAATTAATAAAAGAAGTATGACAATTATCTATATTATAAATGATGGCTTTGATATTATAACCTTTCCAAAAAATTGATGCCATACTTTTGAACTTCTTTTGGGATGATTGTTACATATGGTATCACAACATTTGGTTCAAACACTAGGCATGATGGCTTGCTACCAACGTTCATGTTACAAATTAAATCTTGTTTATTGCTATTGATGAGGAAAAGAAGGTTTTGAAGGGATCTTGAAAGCATTTACAACAAGAGTGGGCTAAAAATATAAAGAAAATACCACCACACAGACCCAAAAAGAAAAAAATTGTTGTTACAGGATGATCCTAGACACACAGACAACTAAACCAACAATAAAATGTCAGCAAAAAATAGAAACCAACAGAAATTGAAGCAGATGATCTAAATCCTTGGGTGCCTCAAAATTGCTAGAGATAAAATTATCATGCATTTGCACCACTTTTGCAAGCTCCTGGAAGGGAATAGTAGCCCTCTTCTTGGTCTTGCCTCTGATTTGAACACATGCTCCTTCATCCATGCTCTTCTCCATTTGATTCTTTCAATTAACATTGGCAATCACCTCCTCATTCTCACTGAAGTCCAACTGTTTACCAGTCCACCTAAGGGACTTTTTCATTTAGCAAAGTAAGCCACTGAGCACTTGAATTGAGAGACTAATTACTAATTTGCACAACAAAATACAAATCATCACAGATTTTATTGACTTTTTCCTCCAAGGACACTAGCTTGTCCTCATGATCCCTACCCATTTTCTCAGCATCTGTCGCCACCTTGTCAAGAACATTCACAGTTTTAAAATTTCCTTTCATCATTCACTCCTTGTTACAATTAACAAGAGCCACACTAATACTCTGTAACTCATTCAGCTTGGCATTAATATCCTTGACCTCCGAGAACATCCATTTGAATAATGAAAGAAGGTTATTCGTTCCATCCTCTGTAAATCTACAAACTACATATTTATCTTTTCCAAATTTAGAGGCTCAGTAGAAGGAATTGCAACATTCTTAGGTTGACACTTTGAATCCAAACCTTTTCCCTTCAAATCTCCATAGCAGGAGATTCGTCCATGTCAACCACTTCAACATCCACATGCTTCTTCTTAGAGTTCACCGTCGAGTTCGTTAGTGGCTCCAAAAGACCCTTCTTATCATCGACTTGATCAAAACCCTTATAGTCAGGAGTCTCTAACCCAATTTGAATAGGGGAAAAATCCCCAAAACTCTTAATTCTATCACCCACATGACCTTTTTCTTTCACACGAACCCCCTTATCAACCTTATTGCTCCCTTATTTCCCCTTAACGATATGAATAGAACCAGAATCTTTCACACAGCCCTCCACCAGAATTTTTCCTTTCCCACATTCCTGATTCTCATCCTTTTGACCACCTTTCTTCCCCTTAGTACTCTTCTCAGCACCAGATGACACAACCTCCTTCATCTCAACATCAGTCTCATAACCATTCAACCGAGAATGTGAAGCCTAAGGATCAAGATCCAACACAAGATTTTTACCACAATCTTTATCTAATGACTCTGGCTCTTCAAATCCATCCTCCTCATGATCACCGTCCCACTCCTCTACAGAGTCCCCTGTATCATAACTCGAAGTAGGCCCCTTACCTTTTTGACCAATGGAAATCTTAGAAATTTTAGGATTAAATTTCATCTTGACATAGTCAATGATAAGGAGCATGGGATCCTCATGGAGAATAGACTTGTTAGGATTTATTCTATTATATTCTATACTAGTTTCCATCAAGAGGAGAAAATAGTAAGTGTAGACACTGAAAATTGATCTGGGCTTGCGAGTACCATTTTTGACATAATTTTCTAATGTCCATGGTCACGATTAAATAATGTTAATTATTTAATTATTTCCTATACACATCTTTCTTCTAGTAATTAAATAACTTTAATTATTTAATTAATTCATTATAACCTTTATTCAACTTTAATTAATTAAATAAATCTTATTTATTTAATTACGTCGCTAATTAATTAATTCTCTTTCTGAATTAAACAATTTATTATTTAATTTACCCTTTATCATATTTTGACTATAATTAAATATTCATTTTGAATTATTTAATTATTCAATTAACCTTTTTGATAATCAATTAAATAAATATTTAATTAATTAATTAAATCTTTCAATTTCGAATTAAATTCATAAAAATAGTTATTTATGTCGCATTCTTCTATTGCCTACTTATCTAAGTATTCATTCTCACTCGACTCGAGATCTATTTGAATCCATTAGTTGTCTACCGATTCGATATCTGATCGTCTCTGCAAAGAGACTCTCTGTCATAACCAGTCAGTTATCTAGTTAAGATTCGAATGCATGAACATATTTATTAATTAAATATCTTTATTTAAGTAATTAATTCATGTGTGCATTCGAACAGATCATTGTCCAAATTCTATATTTATCCTTTTCATTCACACTCTTATTCTTCTAATTTTTTAAGACTTTCAACTAAAGATTAAATCATTTATTTAATCTTGATCTCTTATTCTTTCGATTTTCGAATAGTCTTAACACCAGATTAAATTATTATTTAATTTAATCTTCATCCTGCAGATTTTTCCAACTCACGTTCTAACTGACACAAATCTCACATCGCATGACATTCATCAATCTCGATCGTTGATCTCTCTTTTGAATCTGAGCCGATCGTTCAAAAACTAGTTTTCTATAAATTGATTGAATTTTGTCATTATTCCTCCTCTCGAAATTGATATAATCTAGAAGCTAACTTGTAATCTTCGATATTTTTCTATAATCACATACACATTAAGGCTATACTTGCACACTTATTGAAAATCTAAGGGCAAGTATATTACAAAAGGAAAAATGGAGAAGGACAACAAAGATAATTCGAAGGAGTGGACAGATATTCAGTGAGAGTGTTTCAATTATTACTTTTGTTTATATTGTTTTATAATTTGTTGTTTAATGTAGGTTAGATTAATGTTTATCTGCTTTAACGAGTTTCTTTCTAGCAGATTTCCCTATGTTACAATAAGGAAAAGACACCAAATTGTTGTGCCTAAAGTGATTCAAAAAACATAAAATGGTACCCATAGATTAAATATCTGCCATCGAGAGTAAAATACTTCATAATTGCAAATGAAACATCCCTCTAAAGCATCTTGATAGAGAAATGGTCATACCCTCCACTTCCCACACCCCTAAGCTTGTCCCATTCCTTTTCCTTGCAAAAATTAGCTAGAGCATAGTTGGAAGTCCACGGTCTATGTAAAATTTCTTACCCTTAGTGGGTAATCTTGTGATCTCAACAATTAAACCCTTAATAATATTCACCTCCACCCCATGATAGCACAACATATAATTATTCCAACCCTTAACAAAATCCTTAGCGGCCTTGGAATCAAACCCATGAAGTTTAAGAAGATAAGGGAAAATACCCCCTTCTCCAAATACTCCCACACAATCACATTACCACTAAACTCCTCATAGGAAAGAGGCTCTTGTCTGCAATGGTATCCCCCATGGCATCCTAAGAAACCCTAACCATAGCCTTCTCCTTAGTCTGATGAGTAGAAAGAACAAAAAGAATAATCCAGAAACAAGGCAATAAGGACCTCATAATCCATGTAAACCTGACAGCACAAGGACGCCTAATTATAATTACCACATCCATCGGCACATTTCCATAAGATATGCAATTATTAATAGGATGGGATTTGAACTCTATACTACTAACCCATATAGAGAGGAGATAAAGCCAAAATAATAAACAATTATCTCCCAAGGTTACTTCCATCGTGACAAGACATTTGATCATTATAAATAATGCTTTGAAGATTAACGGGGATGAAATCATAAGAATGCTAACATTTATGAGACAAGACCTCCACGTTCATAAGACTATCAACCAAGGTATTAGCCTCATGGAAAACATGTGAAATTTTGTAAACATCAAAGGAACTTAGAAGTGAAAGATAATCCTCAATCATATGCACTATGGTCCATGACAGGGGACTCAATTTCATTAAACAATTGATAGTATTAAGGGAATCCCCTTCCAACCACACTTTTCTCACCCCAAACTCTTTAGCAAGAAGGAGGCCATGATAGGCTACTGATGCCTCTGCAAAGTGGTTTGTTTGGGTTCCCAAAGGGAGCGCCACCACATAGACAAACCTACCAAACTCATCACATAACACTCCTCCACAACGAGCTGGTCCTAGATTCCCCTTAGCAGCACCATCAAAATTAACATTGAACCATCCCTAAGAGGGAGATTTCCAATGCATCCCCTACCTGGAAGATTTAGGCTTCTTCATCAGCTAAAAAATGTCACATGAAAGATTTCATCTACTAACAATCGATAAGTCATAATCAGAGACCACAACCTTCAAAGCATGGAAATACAACAGGGAGAGTTCAAAAAGAAATTTTTCTCTAATCGCTTCACAAATTTTGAAAGCAAGCCTTAAGGGAGGAAGCTCCAACTGATGGAAGGTTCTATTATTTCATTCTTTCCAAATTCCCCATGCCACGTGTGGAAAAATAAAAGACCATAACAATGAAAGAGCAAGATTCAAGGTAGGGGCCACCCACTAAGACCAAAGGTCCAAGATAGAAAAAGGGAAGACCCAAGATAAATTCCACAACTGAAGGACATGGGACCAAAATTTTGAAGAGAAACTGAAACCAACAAGAAGATGATTAACATCCTCAACAACCTCATTAAACAAGAAGCACCTATCGGGCAAAGTATAACCCCTCTTAGAAAGATTATTAAGAATCAAGATTTTATCTTGACATAAAAGCCAAAAAAAATGTTGACTTTAGGCAAGAGCTTCAGATTTCATAGGTGACCCCATAAATGAGGGGGGGAAAAGATACACGTCTAGTTACAAAATGCAAAAGACACAGAAAATTGACCATTCAGAGAAAACCGCCACACCACTCTATCTGCATGAGAAGATGCCAAAATATCAATCAAAGATAAGAATTGATAAAGAGGTTCAAGATCCCTATTAACCAAGTTTAGCCTCTTCCAATTACCATAAACAATATAATCAAACGTAAAAACACCCAAAGACCCAATACATAATTCCTTGAAGGGGGCTGCCCAAAGTTCATCCTTCGAGGGGCCATGTCTAGTCCACCAGTCATCCCAGAAGAGGATACGCCTACCATTACCAAGAACCCACCACAAACCATCAACTACAATAGGATGAGCTTTGATCATGAAGTTCCACAAGGAGGAACCTGAGGGAGGAGAAAAACCTTCCCTCAAAATGTCTATAAACTTTTCAATTCCCCTTAAATACTTCGAAGAATAAATAGAGGTACATTCCTTACCATCCAAATAATTGTTTAGCAAGGAGAGAAAAGTTAAACTCCAATTTTTGAAGACCCAAACCACCCTGAAATTTGGACCTAAAAGCTTCCTCCTAAGAGAGAAAAGGAAACAATTTCTTCTCCTCTACCCTAGACCAAAGAAATCACTTTTAAATACTCTCAATCTTCTCTCAAAACCTCCTAGGAATCTGAAATCAGATCAAAGCATAAACCTGAAGATTCTACAGAGTAGACTTAATCAATTGAATTTTCCTAGCTTGGCTAAGAATAACACCCTTCCGACCAACAAGTTTGGAGTTTAAGTTATCTATAATCCCTTTCCACAAGGATTCTAGCACCACATTCAAGCAAAGAGGAAGCCCCAAATAAGTAGAAGGAATCTCCCCAATACCACACTGTAGAATCCTAATAATCCACTGTTGACGACGCTCCGGGGTATTAAGAAAAAAGATCATACTCTTAGGAAAAATCACCTTCTAACTAGAAGCAGCTTCATACTGCTGTAAGATAAGATGGATGGACTTGGCTTCAACAAGGATAACAATATCATCCATAAATTGTTGATGAGAGCATGACTATTATAGTGAAGAAGGATAAATCCCTTCAAAAGCACTATTAGGGATAGCTTGAAGAATAAATCTTCCCAATGACTCCACCATAATAATGAAAAGGAAAGGAGGGATAGGATCACCCTGCCTTAACCCATGCAAACTTTTGGAGAACACAGACGGAGAACCATTCAACAACACCGAGAGACAAGGAGAGGAGATTAATTGGCCAATCAACTATAAAACACGATCAGAGAAACCAAACACCTTCATGATGTTCAATAAGAATTGCCAAATGAAATGATTGTAAGCCTTCACAAGATCTAGTTTTGGGATAAAACTAGCTTTCTTGTTAACCATAAGTGAGTCAATACTCTCATGCACCATTATAACAGAGTCTAAAATTTTCCTTCCCAAACAAAACCATTTTGCCGAGGAGAAATAATAAGAGGAAGAACCAATTGCAACCTTGAATCCAAAACTTTAGAAAGAATTTTATAAAAATAATTACACAAAATAATAGACCTGAAATCACCAAATGACGAGTCACCAATCTTGTTTAGAATAAGAACAATAAAGGTAGAATTTAGCTCCTTCAAGAGCTGCCTACTACCAAAGAATTCTTTAGTAGCATTGATAAAATTCTTAGCAACAATATCTCAATAGGTTTGAAAGAAAAAATTGCGGAAACTATTTGGCCCAAGGGACTTATCACCTTCAAAGGAGAAAACAACCTTTTTAACTTCCTCATCAGATGGTATGCATACCAAATTCTTGTTCAAATCCTCTAAAACAATATTAGGAATAACATTCAGAAAACTCTGTTGACATAAAGTGTCAAGAGGCCAATCCTCAAAGGGAAAATTAGAGAAGAAAGAGCACACAACACTTCTAATCTCATCATCCCCCTCCAGAGACTAATCATTAACAACAATTTTAGAAATTTTGTTAGAATATATGTGCTTCAAAGTGATAAGATGGAAGAACCAGGTATTTTTATCCCCACTCCGAAGCTAAATCACCCTAGATCTTTGCTTCCAAAACTCCTCCTCCTTAGCTATAATATTATGCAATTTGGCTAATAGAATGTCTTCCTCCTAAAGAGTCACATGATCATTCCCAATAAATTGAATCCTTTGTTGTAGGACATCCAACTTAGCTTTGATCTTAGATTTATCCTTGAAAATATTACCAAAAGAAGATTTATTCCACCGAATAATATTTTTCTTGACAGAAGAAATCTTGTTAGCAACTTAATACATAGCAAAACCATCCCTATTAATACCCCACCAGGCAGCAATTCTATCTCTTAAGTTCAGGTGGTTGACCCACATCTTCTCAAATCTAAAAGGGAAGGATTTCCTTCTACCAAACAACTTTGCACTCAAGGAGATAGGGAAGTGATCTGAAGTCTAGTGAGCACCAAAAGAGAACAATAAAATGATAGCAACCAATCTAGAAAGAGAAGAGCACAATCTAGTTTCACTTGAATAAGACCATTCCTCACTCTCCCATTAGACCAAGTATAAGAAGCCCCACAAAGGTCCAGGTCCAATAAGGCATTATAATTAATAAAATTCATAAGATCAAATATACTATCCTCCGCCACCTGAGATCCTCCAAACTTATCAGCATCATTCAATTTGGTATTGAAGTTCCCCATCACCAACCAGTTCTAGAAAGGAAACCAAGATTTAAATCTATTCAAACCATCCTAAGAACACTTTCTGGCACATTTAGAATTTAGAGCATAAATATTAGAAATAACACACAATAACTTATCTCTACAGCTCGAAAAGGAAGTCGCCACATGGTTTTCTTCCCCAAACAAAGTAGACCTAGTAACCACCTTTGGGTTCCAAAAAGTAGCTACACCTCCAGAAGCCCCATCAAAATCAAAAGCTTAATAACCACAATCCTTAAACAACCTATTCTTGATTTTGTCTACTTTGTCCACCCCCATTTCAGTCTCCTAAATCAAAATGATGTTAGGTCAGTGATCTCTTACTAAATTAGCAAGGAGATCCTATTTATGAGGATTATTCAATCCTTGAATATTCCAAGAGAGGATCTTCATTGAAGATTCTATGAGGAGCCTTTCAGGCACATCTCAAGCAGAGTCATCTATGAACCATCAAAAATATCAAGTTTTCTTTCCTTCTCTCAGAGCTGATATAACGAAGGTCTACCCCTACCTCTAGGATCAGAACCAAGGTCCAATTTCATGTGATTTCTAGAAGTCATACTTGAAGGAGGGGAAACATGTTTTTGCCTATTTCGAGGTTTGGAGGTAAAAGAATGAAGATCCCCCACATTTGCATCCAAAGAAAAAGAGGAACTGATATGGTTGACAGAAGAAGTGAGCACCTTATCCATAGAGGGTTTAACTAAAGCTTTGATAGCAACCTCTTCAACCACCTTCAACTCCGTAGGAGCTACCACCCCTGGAACACCTCCCAAGTTCTCCTCTAGAGAGGTAAATTCCCTTGTCGGTTGGATAGCATTAGTTACTTCCTTCAAAGGAGAAACCTCCAACTTAGGATCATAACAAAGCATAGGAACCTTCTCCTTAGGAACATGGGCCTTCTCAAACAAACCTTCTTCCATAGCAACAATAGGCCCATCTCCAACAACCCTAGAGACACCATTCCCAAGACCAACCACATTAAACTCAACCAAAGCCACCTCTAAACTCTCAAAAGTTGTTACAACCATACCAACTTTAACAACAATAACAACCTCAACAACATTAACCTTCTTGACAACCAACACCAAACCGGTGCTCACCAGATCAACATATCCAACATCAGCAACATAATTACCAACATGACCCATCTCACCAACCCTCGCTTTAGTAGTAGAGCCAACAACAAGACCAGCCTCACCAGAGCTTCCATTAATTTGAACGCTTGAAACACTAGAGATACCAAAAGGGGGGTCAAAACTCCTCTCCACCTCCCTCCACACATTAGAAGAAGGAATGGTTTCCTTTTGAGCAATCAAGACCTTTTAAGGAGGCTTCTTAGGTTTCAATGGACCTTTTTCTCCCAATGACCCACCTTCTTACAGTGAAAACAAGAAAAAGGAATGGATTCAAACTCAACAGCCTGCTCCCAAACACCCAGCTTCAAGTTAATTTTAACCATAGCAGGTAAATCAGTGGATTGATCCATCATCACACAAAACCGGGCATACACTAGATGTTTCCTTGAGGAAGTCAAATGATCAATAGATAATAGACGCCCAAATGTCCTAGCAATAACCTTGAAGAATCGCTCATCCCAAAATTTTAGAGGAAGGCCAAACAAACACACCCACACAAGCATCGAGTCAAAAGAGAAAGAGCTCAAGTTAAAACCAAGTTCCCATTTATTCAAGACCAAAGTAGATCTACCAATCAACCATAGTCCCCCCACAAGAATCTTCAAAAGGTCCTCCTCACATGTAAAAGAAAAGAGAAGAATCCTTTAGTAAGAGAAGCCACCTCAACCTGGCCTTTCAGATGTCAACAATTCAAAGATAGGTTGTAGACCAAATTGATATTCAGATGAGGGCCCAAAAACTTACCCACCAATGAAAGGTCCATTGAAAGAAGACTCTTCTCAATTATGCAATCAGGAATAGAGATAGAATACTCACTAGCCGAGGGATTATCAAAAAGGTCCATTGGAGGGGATGAAATCTTATCCTTAGGATTTGTACCAAAAAGATTTTACCAAGTTTTATTGTCCAAAGAGACTTCATCACACCTTCGACCATCCACAACGCCCGCAAAGATATGACCCTTGAGAATAATAGAAAGAACCCCCACCTTACCAAGGGAAGTACCATTAGGAACCAAACTCGAAGAAACCGGTAGCACCTTCACATTGTCCAACGGTGAGGACCCAAAAGTAGTCCCATCCATCAAAAATCCTTTTGACACACCCTTAATGTCTACAAAACCACTGCCATTAACACCAGCCTGAGAAACAAAGATTATCACCTTCAAAGAATTTGAAAAACAAGCACCACCACCTAGAGAAAGCTTAACATCGCCTGATGAGAGCTCCATTAGGCTATTATGCATTGGTAATATGTGTTGTGTGGTCTCACAACACACCCCAATATTGTAAGGCTTGGGGACCCAAGTGAAAAATTAACACTTATGGCAAGTGCTCATTGGCAAAAGGATCAACGAAGGTCAATGCTAAATTGAAGTCTCAAAGTAATTCATGAATTTGAATGTATCAAGTGTTGGATATACCAGACACCAAGTACTGGAAGGCCAAAGTGGTCAAAATTTTAATGTAAGGTTTGGTAAGTGTTACAAACCGAAAATCAAAGTCTAGGTAATGTGAAGGTTCCCGTAGAAACTGACATCCAGATAATTTTTGTTCCGATAAGAAGATAAAGTTGCCGGGTACCAGGTACCAGGTAGCAATGCATGTTCAAATGTTTAATTGTTTATTTCCCGAGAAGCCAAATGTCCGGTAACCCGCCTAAAAGGATAATTACATTAGAATATATTAAGAGCGTGTTATTTATGATTTGTTTAACATGATGATTTATTAATGATGGTTTTATTTTAATGAGAGTTTTATGAATGCTTTAAAAAGGGATTAATATATGGAATTTTTATGTGCAAAAGGAAAAAATTACGATGCAGTATTTGGGTATGGATGATCTAGAAGATTTGGACTATGAGTAGTGGCATAGCCAGGTCAAGCAGTACACTCTAGGAGTTTGCATGAAGGAGGAGGTTGTGATGCCATAATATCAAGAATATTGGTACTACACATGTGATGAAAGAGTGTACCTAACTCCGAGGTGATTTACTTCCAAGATTTTTAAGCTTGAGTTAGAACCTAAGTGTAGGAACAAGGTTCCACCTGATCATTTTGAATATATGGGAAGTTCCTACATTTTGTTTGACAAATATACTCAGCTCCAAGTTAAAGTCTTGATTATATTTCAAATATGTAGATCCCAAAAGGTTTTAAAGGGTAGAAGAAGGTTGACATTCGTTGGCTTATTCAACAATTCTCTTTCCAGTTGTCATATTCCATGTGCCTTGTTGTGATTCGTCCCTTGGATTTCCTCTCATATGTTATTTGAATTTCCTAAGTGTCTTATTCTTATAAAAGGCTAAGAGATATTTCATTTTAAGTTAAGTTCAAAATTCGTGGATGTTGGAGAACCAAAACTTTTTCAAGTTTAGTTCTTTTTCCTATTTTTTGTTCCATTCCAAATTAAAAATTTGTATGCTTCATTAGAATTTAATCAATATCAAAGCCAATTTGAAAGCTATTTCCTGACATGAAATCCTACATAGCTGATTATTTGTTCCTATCAGATAAGACTATATGTTGCGTCATTTAAGGGTGCATATTGACACTATCTAGTGGCAAATAATCCCTCTTTTCTTTAAAATATCACATCATTCTATGCCTAGCTATGAAGCAATCTAGTGAAGTATGGAATGGTTTGCTCTAGTTTGGTTATTTCTTGAGGCATGTGTGGATAATAGGTCTGGGAGAAATTTTGCTTTTTCAATAATTTTGTATGCTTAAATTTAGACTAGATGTTTAAATTTCAAAACATGTTCCAAAAAAGTGATGAATGCATGGAGTTTTATTGCAAATATTTTGATTCCATGATATTGTTGAATGGTTAAAGCTAAATCTACTTGGATAAATGCAAGTTATTTAGAGTTCATGAAATATTATTATAAATTTGTTGATTTTATGAAGTTGTTAAATGATAGGACCGAGATTCTTTGGTTATTGTTATGATTCCTTTCAAAACCTGGAAGAACTATTTACCCCTCATGTTTAACAATATTATCACAATGAACCTTGATGTGAACCTAGTACAGTCAAGACTTGACATAAACGAGCCTTGGGATTAAGCTGAGTTAGCCTAAGATTTAGGTTGTTCTAGTGCAATATTTCAAGAAAGATAGGTTCTCGTGATGTGTCTATGAGGATTTATCTGCTCTGTTGTGTGCGACTAACATCGTCGTCAACAATATGTAGGTATAGTTGCTAGCTACATATTATAAGAATCTTTTATATTGTTATAATCTAATGAATATTGAATTTTATAATTTCATATATGGAAAAATCCAAAATGCGAGGAAGGAAAGGAAAGGAATAAGGAGATAATGAATTAATATCCCATATGGACAGATGCCTAACTCATATGATTATATGCCTGACCTATATGGTTAGATGCCTATCCCAGATGGATAGATGAATTCTTGTCCTATATAGACGGATGTGTAACTTGTAGGGTTAGATGTCTCTCAGATGGGTAGATGAATTCCTATACCATATGGATATATTCCTAACTTGAATGGTTAGATGCCTATCTCGAATGGATAGAAGGATACGTGTTTTGTATGAATAGATGCCTAACCTGTATGGTTAGATGCCTATTCCAGATGGATAAATGAATACCTGTCTGGTATGGAAATATCCTTAACCTGTTTGGTTAGATGACTATCTCAGTTAGATAGATGTGTACTTTGGGTGGATAGAAATACCTGGGTACATAATTGAACAACAATAGAACATGCACATCCTACCGGACTTCTATGCTCTTATGAAGTTCCATAATAAATGTGGACTAGCCTTTGTTCAAGGTTGTCCATAAATTCTTAAAGGTGTAAATTCTAGATGATAGGAGATGTATAAGATTACTATGGTATCATATTTTATACTTAGCAATTTTATCCACAATCATTTTGAGTCTACCATGGTGAAACCCTTAACGGTGTTAGTATGTGTAATCGATTTTATTTTCTTGAAATTATACAAGTAAATTTAATTTTTTAGAACTTCATAATGATACAATTTTGGATATAATAGTTAAGGTTTGACTCATATATTTTGTATTCTTCTTTTTTATACAAATATAAATATTAAGTAAATACCTTACATCAGGAAGATGCAAAGTTTAAGGAGGGAAGTATGTAATGACCGTTATTTAGAAATAACACTTGTGATTTATTATTTAAGTTGTATTATTTATCATTACTATTTATATAAATTAGTAGATCGTAATGGAATAACGATAATGGTTGAGAATTTAAATAACAGGGATTTTACTCTATTGTTTATGAAATTGACCAACTATAAAATTACTGCTATAATAGGTTAACCATAAATTATTGTTTATGAACTCCATATTATATAATTATCCAAAAAAAAATTGGAATACTTTAGTATTACAATGATAATTTATTAATAATACCATTGTAATATTTGTGCTAAATCTCAGTTATCTTTTGATTGAATTGCTCACATGAATTATTATCATTTTTAATTTGTCATGATTTAATATGCATTACATCAATGTAATGAATAATTTAAGTAATATTTTTATTTTCATGTATATCAATTATAGTAGTGATTTGGTGATTCATTTACATTGGTATCATTGATATTTTAAAGGTGGTAATCATTAATTTTGAATAATTATCAATAGGAGATTCATTGGTTTGTCTATTCCTTGATTTGATTGGAAATTGATGTGGAATACTACTAGCCATCAACTCTTGCATGCTTATCTCAAGTGTAAGTCTCATAAATTTCATTGTGAATTATTTTTTGGAAGTTTGAGGGGTTTTTCATTGATATGTTGGTTGGCAACATGAGCATGAGATGTACAATGAGCATATATAGTGTTGTCATTGATGCCAACATTATGGTTTGAGGTCTACTTTGATGATCAATTGATCTAGTGCATAGTGTGCATGGAGATTATATTCTAGCATAGAGATGTAGGTATTCTACTCTGGTGCATAACAGTTATGATAGAATATTTGTCTAAGTATCAAAAAGTAGTTTTCAATGTACAGGGCATCCAGTTTTTGGTCCACATTAGTCCAGCTTGAAGAATTTTGGTTTGTAGTTCTAAGGAAATTTTTGACATCGGAGTCTAAATCCAAAGTTTCATGTTATTTTTCCCTTTGGTGTTGAAGTTATGAGTGACAGAGTATTGGGTCTACCAATGATAGTATTTCATGTACAAAGTTTATGTTTTGGATGGTTTGCATTCCACCATAGGATAAATTTTTGTTATGTGGTCTTGAGGGAGTATTTATAGGTGTTAGTTGCATCTAAGTTCCAAGTGGTGTGTAGTTTGGAGGTCCACATATCAGTTTGAGGTTGATCAGTTGGTGTATTTTGGTGTCAGGTCACTGGCGGTGCTGACCTAATATGTTTTGAGTTGTGCAGAGTTTAAATAAGTGTTGATCCATTATGTGGGAGCTATTATAGGTCCACCTCAACTGATTTTATGTGTTACACATTTTTAATTATAGTGTGAAGTGTGTATGTTTGTATGATGAGCCGACAAGTTATTATTTTGCATGATACATCCAATTAGGCTAACCTAATTGATGTTGTAAGTGTTTGTGAATGGAATGGATATAATTATAAGATTATTTTAGTGCTGAAGAGAAATGATTAAGTTGTGTGTGTGAATTTTTAATAATCAAAGTGCGAGCGAGATGTGAATGCATAAAAGAGCATAGTGTTAGAGCAGAGTATTATGAAGTGCGTTGATTTTGTATATTGAGCTTTAGCGAAATTGTATTTTCTACATATTGTAGATGTATTTGTAACGGTTCAAATATTGAAATTTTGTCACCCCTCTCTCTTCTATCTTTCTTTAATTCTATGGGAAATGAGTCCACTTGGTAGTGAGCCCTTTTGTAATATGTTATGACCAGTTATAATATATTGTGAGCTAATCCTCACCATGGTTTTCCTTTTTGGGTTTTCCACGTAAAAATATGCTTTTCATGTGTTATGTACTTTGATGGTTGATTTTATTTTTTCCTTTCTTATTAAAAATTGAATATGCTATGTGGAATAAATGCTTAAGTGGTTTCAAAGAATATCGATTCACCCCCCTCTTAGTATTTTGGGTGTTCAACAATTGGTATCAGAGCTTGGTTCCTTGGAAGAAGTTGAACCACTTGAGGAAGGTCTTGGAGGTTGAAGACATGGTTGTTAGAAGATATCATACTCCTCTAGAACAAATTCCTATAGTTGGATTCACAGAAGAAGATTGCATGGTCGACATGAATGGAGAACTTAGAATTTCCCTTGAAGATCTAGAAAAGACTGAATGTGAGAACAAAGATCTAAAGGAAAATGTCAAGGAAGTAGATGAATGCGTTAAAAAATTAAGGGAGAAAATTAATAAGTTTAGAGAAAGAAATAAGGAGGTTAATGAGCATCTGAAGCAAGAAAATGAAATAATTACTAGTCTAAAAGTGCAAGTTGAAGAAGGAAAAAGAGTCGAAGAATGCTTGAATGTTAAGGTGAAAATAAAATTTGAAGAATGTTCAAAGATTTAACAAGAAGTGGTGACCTTGAGATCAGATCTAGAAAAATAAAAGGGTTAAGAAGACAAATTCAAGAAGAGCCCCATCATACTTGATAAAATGATTGTAAATTAGGACTCTGAGGATAAAGGTTGATTAGGGTTTGAAAAAGGAGAAATTTCAAAAGAATATTAGACACCAAATATTGGAAAGAAGAGCAATGAAAAAAAGAATATTGAAGACAAGAAGAGCAATGGCACTGGTCTGGAATCCACAAAAAGACATATCAAGAGACCACCAATCAAACAACCAAATGCACAGAGGTACTTATCTTTTAATGGTTATTGTTATTCTTGCGATAGATTTAGACATAAGGTTGTAGAGTGTAGAAGTAGAATGAATCAGAATGTTCCATATTTTCTTGGTTGGTGCTTTACATGCAAAATATTCAATCATAAAGCTAGTGAATGCAGAAATCAGATTATGAATGGTAATTACAACAATATGATGTTTCAATATTTCAATGGCTACTATTATACATATAATGGATTTGGCAATAAGGCTAATCAATGCAGATCTAGAATGAATGGAAGTAAGCTTGTTCAAAAGAATGTCATATGTTACAATTGCAATAGACTAGAACACATTTCCAAATTTTACAAAAGCAAGAATGTGAAGAAGGCTAATCCGGTAAAGAGGGAATAATCTAGTGAAAAATGTTGATCCAGTAGAGATGAAGAAAGAGATAAAAAAATATCTAGAAAAAGAAGAGACAGAGGTTGAGGATGAGTCTATACCAACATTTGATGTAGATGTTTCCTTTGGAAACTAAGTAGAGAGCTTTGGCTTAAGGGGAGCATTAATAGAAGATATTATATCCCCTTCCAGAGAAATGTTGTTGATGCTTCAGTATGTTGGAACAAGGTGTGGGTTGATGTTTTTAACCTATTGGAGAAGATACCAGTGAAAAATATCAAGATACAGAAGACTGCAGAGCAAATTAAGATGATTGTTCATTACAATTAGGGTTTGATAGCTTTAACAAATTAAACAATCAACGCGAATTAGGTCAGTTCAAAAGAGTTTTATAAGCGATTTCACATTCAATCTAAGTCACTTGCAAACAAGCATTCAAAGAGAGAAGATCACTAAAGGAGTGAAAAGTGAAGTGATTGAAGAAGACCAGAATTCATGTGCACGAAACCCTAACCGTAAGCGATCAAAAGGTATTTACAGTTTCTATCTTTCCCTAAGTTTTTAGAAGCATTTTAAAGTGTTGTAAAATGGCTACCCCACATGTTATTGAGGTTACAAACCACCCCACATGTTATTGAGGTTACAAACCAACCCCATCCAAAATTCAAGCAACATCCTGATAAATCAATGGAGACCGATCTAGACGAAGCGTTCTCAAAGATTCCATATGGTGTGTTTCATACTGAAGATGTAAGGATCTACATACATGCTAAGTTGGAAGTATATGATCACTCTAAATTGGGTGGTGTGGGTTAATGAACTAATCGAAGATGAGTTTGAGCTAAGACCAAAATTTGAGAGCTTGGCGGAGAAGAAGCTCAATGTATGGAACTTTTTCTCTAATTTTTCTACGATGATGGGTGGGTAAGATACAACCTAAGCAGAATTCATGATAGATTCATCTAGTTGGATATTCCTCAAATGATCACTAAGGAGGCCATTAGGTTTGTTACTAGTTTATGCTCAACCAGACCAGTTATAACGCTCAAATCGGTAAAGAACGAAGTGGTCATGAAGCTAACAGGAGAAAAGTTTGACAAAAGTGATATGAAAATAAAGGACATTGAGAATCCGACAGTCAAGTATGCCTCTATAATGATTGGCTATAAAATATTTTTCACTAACAAGGAGAATTCAATGTCAACAACTATCATTAATACAACATATGAGATGCTTGTGAATGGTGCAGATTATGATTTGTGTAAATTGTTGAGAGAACAATTGATAGAATTTTTTTAGAAGAATAAGGACACGATGTACCCCTTCAAAATTGATACTTTGATCATATGTTTATTGTTTTACTTTCTCAAAGAGATTCCTGGAACAAAGAATATAGTGTGGTTGAAGGACAGACTAGTGGCTTTTCATATTAGAGATAACCTAAGGAGGTTGGGTGATGCATATGCACAAGAGGAAGCATTATGGGGATTATTTAAAACCTTTCAAAATAACAAGCAAGATAGAGAAAGGATTCCTCAGAGCATGGTGGAAAAATACAAAAATTATATTACTTTCTTGGTTTCAAAAGATTATTGCATAATACAAGTTGTTGAGCCTAGGACTGTTTGGATCCCAAAGATGGGATATGAAATTAGAGAGGAAGAAAGCACTAGTTTGACAAACTATATATTGAGTAAGCCTAGGGACACATCTGAAGAATGATATGGCACATATGAAGAGAAGTTTATGCAGGTGCACATGGATTAGAGGTAGAAACAAATAAAAAAACTATTGAGAGAGTGATTACACAAGTTGTAGAGGTTATGGGTCTTTAAAAGGAAAAGGTGGAGAAGGTTAAAGGCTTATATAGCTCTTTGGTATGTACATCCAGTGTGAGGATATCTAGTAGAACATCTACCCCCTCTTTGGTTTCCCCCAATTCCTCCAAGATTAAGCCTATCATTGGTAAAAAGAGAAAAGAATCTACAAGTGCCTCTGTCAAAGAGAAAAGTACTCCAACAAAGCAACAAAATCCTTCGCGGAGGAGGAGAATAAAGGAAAGAGCTAAGAGAGACAATTTTGTCAATGTTAATGTTGATAAGGAAGAGGAAGAGGAGGAGGAAGAGGAAGAAGAAGAATCAAATTCTTTGATCTGGAAAAGGAAATTTGGCACATCTAAAGAAGAGTCTAGTGGAAAGAAATTAAAAGTTGGCATTGTGAACATAGACAATGAAGCAAAAGTGGAAAAAGAAAAATAAGGCTACATAATACAAATGAGAGAGAAGAAAATAGAGTTTGGTAAAGGAAATAAGTCACTGAAAGGTAAGAAGAAGAAAAAGGAGAAAACCCTAGTAAGAAAACATAGCCCTCTTAGCCTAGATGCATTATTTAATGGTATTGTAGAGCATGAGATGTTAGAGAAAACTATTTCCTTATATACTACTATATAAGAAAATGATAAGGCAACAAAAGAAGAAGAAATTGTCAAATATATTGTTACTTTTGAGGTCAGTATGAGAGATATTGGAGGCCAATTGCCTGAAGAATTGAAGAGTGTACTTCTAGCTAGAAGAGAAGAGACAACCAATGAGGAAGCAAAGTTGAGATCATTTTCCTTGGAGAAGGTCAGCTCTACATTTTTGGATGAGGATAGAGCTACATTAGCTCAAATGTACAATAAGTATTTCAAAACCAAACAAAGGGTAACTACCCTTGTGATCAGAGACAAAGATGATGCTAAGATATTGAGAAATGAAACTATGGAGAAGGTTGTTGATTTGGAAAAAAGGTTAGGAATGACTCTGGACACTGAAGATAAAATGCATGATGATATGCTTGTTCTGAAAGTTAACATATTAGAAGATGCACAACAGAAAGATGCTCTAGAAAATGAGCATCTGGGTGAGGAAGAAAATGTGTAGAAGGATACTGGAGGTACCCCTTTGGTTGTGGAAGAAAACATTGTTGATAACACTCCTCCAGTAGGAGGAAACATTGTTGAAAAAGAAAATGTTAAAGAGTCACAAAAGGAGGATTCATTTACAGGACTTAACTCCCCTCTTCTGGAACTAGAGAAGAATTTTGACAAAGAGGTTATACAAGACAACTCAGAGATACATGAGGCACAAAACATAGAAAAAACTACCTCCTTCGGATAACAATGAAACACTAGTTGATGATGAAAAGAAGGATGAGATAGAGCTTGAAAATGTTGAGAAGAATGATGAAAAATTAAAAAAACAACATTGGTGATAAGAAAAAGGATTTGGAAATGAAAGATGTGGAAGAGAATTTAAAGATGGTTGGAGAATCCTTTGGTACCTTTGAAGGTTCCTTTAAGAACTTGTTGAGCATGCAACTCTAGTTCCAACCTATTGTTTTTGCCTAGTTACTACAAATTCCAATGCAACAAGGGCATGTTGAAATGGATACGATGTCCCCTCTGCACAAGTTACAACTCGATGATGAGTTACGTGTCTCTACAAGAAAAGATATATTGTAGACTCATTAGAAGAGTACAAATCTTATAGATGAAGCAATGAAATTTTGCATAAGAGTATTCTCGGTGCAAGTATTGATAATTCATTATCTAATATACAAAATTTAATTTTTTTACTTGATTCTTTTAAAGAGTATTCTTGTGGACTGGAAGAGAAATTGGAGAAGGAGATCAACAAGAAGGTGGATGATAAAAGGTTAGCGAATATAACAAATAAATGTGTTACTGCACATAATATATTTTAGAATAACCTTAAGGATACACAAAGTTGTGTTGAAGAAGCCAAGGTTTTATTTTAGTTTTGCTTGAAGTGGCCTAGTTCCACCAAAACCATAAATGATGAGATGGAATCCATTGAGTCTCAGATTAACAAGGGATCTGGAGCCTATGATCTGACTAATGATGCAGATGGGAGCACAAGATTGGCTATTGAGAATCTGCATGAATAGTTCTTCCAACTGTAAGAACAAAAAGAGAAGATTATTGTATAGTTTGGACAACTCAAAGACCTGGTGAATGCAATGTTCACACCCATTTCCAGTGCTCTAAATAATCTAGAGAAAGCAATGAAGATGAATCTGGTACAAAGTTCTCTGGATGATGGAGAAGAACTCCTTATGGATTTTGAGGCACAAAACCGCATGCTTGGCTTGGCCAAGAAAGGATGGGAAGAAGGTAAAAAATGACTTGTAGACACACCTTGCAAAATTACATGTTTCAAATACTTCTTCTAGTTGATTGTATACATTTAATTTCTTGTTATACATGTCAGATTTCATTGCACATATATGGAAGTTAGAAAATAGTTTTCCAATGCCAATTTTGATATGGTTTGATGGATAGCACTTTTAGGGGGAGTTGGTTAGGTTTTTGGAGTTTTTTACTCTCATGTATACATGTGCATATCAGTTAGGGAGAGTATATGTGTGTAGTTTGGTGAAGAGTTGGTTGATAATACAAAATCATTTGAAAGGGAGATAAGAGTCTAAGGTAACAAATAGTTTATGTGTATATGCATTGTGCCCTTTGCCCTTGATGTCAAAGGGGAGAAGATTTGAGAAGAAGAGTTTTGCATGTTGCCATCAATGACAAAGGGGGATATTATTGAAAGGTTGAGGAGTTGACAACAACACAACAAGAAATTAGCACTGAATTTAGTGTTGGAATTTAGTGTATTTGTGTGCATGAATTAAACAATTTGGTTGGCGCCCAACTTGACGCAAACAGGCATGGTCATATCGGCATCAGATTTTACGCCGATTTCTACGTCAGATTTAGCATCGTATGTAGCATTGGGACATCATAGCGCCTCTGTTGGTGCCTAAAATTGCACCGAGTAGTAACATCAAAAATTACACCAAAATGGGTGCCCAATTTGGCTCCCAACTTCACTTCCATGTCTACTCCCATTTTTGCTTCTAGTTTTGCTTCCAATTTGACGTCCAGTTTTGCTTCTAGTTTTGCCTCCATGTTTGCTTCCAATTTTTCTTCTAGTTTTGCCTCCGGGTTTGCTTCCAATTTTGCTTCCAATTTTGCTTCCAATTTTGCTTCCGATTTTCCTTCCAAATTTTCCTTCTAGTTTTGCTTCCAGTTTTGCTTCCAAGTTTGCTTCCAAGTTTGCTTCCAGGTTTGCTTCCAGTTTTGCTTCTAGTTATGCTTCTAGTTTTGCTTCCATGTTTGCTTCTGATTTTGCTTTCAGTTTTAATTCTGATTTTTCTTCCATGTTTGCTTTTGGTTGTGCTACCAAGTTTTCTTCTAGGTTTGCTTTCGGTTTTGCTTCCAATTTTGCTTTCGGTTTTGCTTCTGGTTTTGCTTCCAATTTTGCTTCCAATTTTTCTTCTAGGTTTGCTTATGGTTTTGCTTCCAATTTTTCTTTCAAGATTGCTTCTAGTTTGGCTTCCATTTTTGCTTCTAAAAATGCTTCTTGTTTTGCTTCCATTTATTAATTTAATATGTTTTATTTCAATTTTATTAGTTAAATATATCATGCCTCTTAAATAACTCATATGATTATAGAGTAAGTAATTTAATTATTTAACTCATATGATTAAATAACAATATAATTATTGTAACATGATCATCATCTATAATTAAAACAAGTGAGTCAAATATCTATAGTTTAATTGAATTTGACAACATCCATCCTGAGTAGTAAATTAAAATCATCATACTTAATAAATATTCTTCCAAAAATCATCGACCACTTTTAATATATATATAAATTGGCAATTCAATACTGATAAGACCATCATTATATATAACTAAAACAAGTGAAAGTCAAATATGCTAGTACATCAAAAACATGTCAAAATGATACATGTCCAATAGTTGACATAAGTGAAAATGATACATGTACAAATGATATAAATGAAATTGATAAATTACGTAACTCAAATTGATACAAGTCAAGATGATACATGTCCAAATGATATAGTGAAAATGATACATTTCAATATGATACAACTCAATAATATAGTACTGTAGGTCGTGAAAATGATACATATGATAGTAACCATGAAAAGAGTCATCATAATGACATATCAACAATGATCCATGATGTAGTCTATATGATCATGAATGTCATTGGTTACTATCACCAATTGTCTCATCATCATCATTGTCATCGGCCTAGGTGTCTTATGTATCTACGTCATCATCATCCTATGCCATGTGATCTATACTAGTAGAACCAATATTTTGTGGATCTATATCATGTTGAGGATCATCTTGATCTTCTAGAAGACCTGTGTTCTGCAAAAAAAATATTTAAAATAAAAATTTATTATTTATTTCATGCAATAATTTATTTTTTTGTTATATATCTAATATTACAACATACGAGACAAAACCATAATCATATTACATCATATCAAAGTGCACATACCATAATAATTTTTTAAAAAAGTTACAGCTAATACTGGTGAGTCGGGAGAAACTTCATCTTTTAAAAACAAAGCCAATTAGGCTGGCATACTTGTGGATCAAGCCATCATTTGGTGGAAGAGGAACAAAGATGACTGGAAATCTGGAGGCCCGCCATAATGGATTTCAGTATTCAACCATGAGAGCAGAAGAGAGAGTTGATATTACGTATCAAAACATTAAGCATGCATTATTCCAGTCAACAGAGAAGGAGATGATTACTTTGCTTCATTTTCATTTGCATAACCATATCATGGTGTGGGAACCAAGAAGACCAAGGATGTCCAGTTTTATGTGGAGGTAATAGATGTGGTCCAAACTTTAGGAGGGGCAAGAAGGTCAATGTATGATCCTGATGAAATTGAGGAAGAACAACAAGAGAGGGACAAGACTGTAGAAACACAAAACATGTAAAAAAAGAAAGATGTTAAAACTGTAGACTAATTATATCCCGCAAATAAGATCATGCTATCCATAATGCACGCACTCATTTTAAGGCATTCAAAAAACAAAATAAAGATATAGTCTCCCACTAAAATACAAGCATACATAGTAACCAGGGATTAAATTCCTTTAATAGTTCTCTCAAAAACATACGATGATAAAACAATTAGCTTTGAATTAACAAGGATAATGACAAGAACTTATGATTCACCTCTAGATGTAGAAGGGCGCTTCACTTGAGCACCCCCAATGTAGCTCTCCTCCCTTCCTCTCTTCATTTATATGACCACTAGTCTCACCTCAAGCTGCTCTTGCAAAAAAAAAAATATCATATTCATTACAATTAGTCTAGGTTTCTTGTTTCTGCAACCCCCTCCTCCTCCTTCCCTTACAATCACAAAAAGCATGAATCCTTCATAGACAAAACCCCAAATTCTCAATAGTCAAAATGGATATAAATTCAAAACCCAAAAAAACAAACCCAATAAAAACACAAAATACTCAAACACCAAAATTAAGATCAGGCTCCTCTAAAATCCAAGAAGAAAAAGCAAAAAAGAATCACATAAAATTGAAGCTTCTGGAACAAAAGTATTCGACCACATATTGGTGTCCAAAAGAGATTGAGACTCATGGAGCTTATTTCAATTTCACTACCTTGTCTCGCATTTTTTTCTTTCTTTAGCAGATCCTCACAAGCTTAATGGCAGATTAAAATTAAATGCTTTCATTGAAACCCCAACTATTACTAAAGCCTTCTTAAAAAGGAGCATCAATTTAAAACATATACATGCAAGGCCTTTCAGGGCTTAAATAGACTAGCCTCTACACTAAACACTTTCCACAAACAAATAGAGGGCATTGCAAAATAATACAAAATAAAATAAAATAACTAAATTAAATTGTGAACCAAGATGAGCACCACGAACCTTGTTTTGAAGCATAGAAATCCGTTGTTCAAAAAAATTTGAACCTCCGCCGATCTGCTGCAACGAAAATCAATCACAATTCCATCAAATCCATGAAATACTAAGGAATAAACATATCCTCGTCCTCCTATTGCTCCTCCTCCTTAAGGATTTGTCAAGTGAGTAAGAGAGCTATGGGGGCAACCTCATCTAAAATATTTTGAACTAGAGTTTGATATACGATTTAGAGAGCTTGGTTTTCATGGAGTTCCTTTCAAAGCCTCTTCTTTTATTGTTCCTATGATAAACTATTTGGTAGAGTTGGTGGAATTATGTTTCTTAGTAATCACTATTAGTGAGATTGAGAATTGTTAACCTTGAGAGAGTAGGACTTGGGCAAAAGGCATTTGATATGGCTATTGTTTTCAAAGACTTCAAGCAGGATGTACTATGAATGTATGGCATTCCTCAATCTTCGCTTGATGGCATCAAGGAATGGCTGAACTCCATGGATATAAAGTATTATGAAAGTAGAATGAACTTGAACTGGTGGCCAATTTTGAAGACTATTACTAATGATCCAGATAAATTTATTGAAGATGGTGATTGGGAATTTTTGAATATGGAAGATAGTGATTCTGATTATGATAATTCAGAAGAGTCAGATCAAGGATATGAACCCTCTAATGTAGAAGAGGAATCAAAATAAGATTTCATGTAGCCACTATCAAGATTGTTACAAGCCAACAAGACGGGGGGAATTCTTATATAAGGATAATTTTCAATGTTGTAGGTACCAGCTTTAATGTCGACTACAATGGTGACATTTGAAATTCCCTAACAATATTTATGTTAAGGAAATTTCCTTTAGATGCAAGGATTCAAAGCACATCAACCATGTGGTACAAATGATTAAATCCTAGAGATGATCTGTAGCAATGAAAGAGTCTGAAAAGGCAGAGAGAGCTACACTGGTGACTCAGGAGAAACTTCAGCTTTAAAAAACAAAGCCAAAATTTGGTGGAAGAGGACGAAAGATGACTAGAACTTTGGAGGCCCACCATAATGGATTTCGGTATTCAACCATGAGAGTAGAAGAGGGAGTTGATATCACGTATCAAAACATTAAGGATGCATTCTTCCAGCCAATGGAGAAGAAGATGATTACTTTGCTTCATTTTCATTTGCATAACCATATCATGGCGTGGGAACCAAGAAAACCAAGGATGTCCAGTTTTATGTGGAGGTAATGGATGTGGTCCAAACTTTAGGAGGGGTAAGAAGGTCAATGTATGATCCTGATGAAATTGAGGAAGAACAACAAGAGAGGGACATGATTGCATAAACATAAAACATGTAAGAGAGCTATGGGAACAACCTTATCTAAAAGATTAGATTACATAATCATGGACTGCAGAAACACAAAACATGTAAAAAATGAAAGATGCTAAGATTACAGATTGATTATATCCCACAAATAAGATCATGCTATCCATAATGCACACACTCATTTTAAGGCATTCAAAAAACAAAATAGAGATATAGTCTCCCCACTAAAATACAAGCATACATAGTAACCAGGGATTAAATTCCTTTAACAGTTCTATCAAAAACATACGATGTAAAACAATTAGCTTTGAATTAACAAGGATAAGGACAAGAACTTATGATTCACCTCTAGATGTAGAAGGGCACTTCACTTGAGCACCCCCCATGTAGCTCTCCTCCCTTCCTCTCTTCATTTATATGACCACCAGTCTCACCTCAAGCTACTCTTGCAACAAAAAAAAATATATCATATTCATTACAATTAGTCTAGGTTTCTTGTTTCTGCAACCCCCTCCTCCTCCTTCCCTTACAATCACAAAAATCACGAATCCTTCATAGATTAAACCCCAAATTCTCAATAGTCAAAATGGATATAAATTCAAAACCCAAAAGAACAAACCCAATAAAAACACAAAATACTCAAACACCAGAATTAAGATCAAGCTCCTCTAAAACCCAAGAAGAAAAAGCAAAAAAGAATCACATAAAATCGAAGCTTCTGGAACAAAAGAATTCGACCACATATTTGTGTCCAGAGGTCAAGAGATCGAGACTCACGAAGCTTATTTCATTTTCACTACCTTGTCTCGCATTTTTTTCTTTCTTCAACAAATCCTCACAAGCTTAATGGCAGATTAAAAATAAATGCTTTCATTGAAACCCCAACTATTACTAAAGCCTTCTTAAAAAGGAGCATCAATTTAAAACATATACATGCAAGGCCTTTCAGGGCTTAAATAGACTAGCCTCTACACTAAACACTTTCCACAAACAAACAGAGTGCATTGCAATATAGTATATAAAAAAAAAAAAGTAAATTGTGAACCAAGATGAGCACCACAAACCTTGTTTTGAAGCACAAAAATCCATTGTTTAAAAAAATTTGAACCTCCGCCGATCCGCAACGAAAATCAATCACAATTCCATCAAATCCATAAAATACTAAGGAATAAACATATCCTCATCCTCCTGCTGCTCCTCCTCCTTAAGGATTTGTAAAGCGAGTAAGAGAGCTATGGGAGCAACCTCATCTAAAAGATTTTGAGCTAGAGTTTGATATACCATTTAGAGAGCTTGGTTTTCATGGAGTTCCTTTTAAAGCCTTTTCTTTTATTGTTCCTATGTTAAATTGTTTGGTAGAGTTGGTGGAATTACCTTTCTTAGTAATCGCTATTAGTGAGATTGAGAATTGTCAACCTTGAGAGAGTAGGACTTGGGAAAAAGGCATTTGATATGGCTATTGTTTTCAAAGACTTCAAGTTGGACGTACTCCGAATGTATGCCATTCCTCAATCTTCGATTGATGGCATCAAGGAATGGTTGAACCCCATGGATATAAAGTATTATGAAAGCGGAATGAGCTTGAACTGGTGGCCAATTTTGAAGACTATTACTGATGATCTAGATAAATTTATTGAAGATGGTGGTTGGGAAATTTGAATATGGAAGCTAGTGATTTTGATTCTGATAATTCAGAAGAGTCGGATCAAAGATACAAACCCTCTGATGTAGAAGAGGAATCAGAATCAGATGAGCAAGGTTTAGAAGATGAATCTCTTGTGGAGTCAAAGAGGACAAAGAAGAAGAAGAATATTTTGAAGAGGAGGAAGGTAAAACATGGGATGAATTAGAAATCGAAGCCAGAAATGCAGATAAGGAAAAAGGAGATGAGTCTAACAGTGAAGAGGAAAGACGGCAATGAAAGGTAAAAGCTATAGGGAATTCTCGGGCACCTGATATTAGAGATTCGAGAGGAATGCCTACCAAGAGGCATAAATTCGGATGAATTGAGTTCATCTACATACTTCTACTATTTATTCATGCACATAAATGGTCATCTTGTAATCATAAGATTTGAGCTCTATTTACTCATCCTACGCATCAATAAACAACTCAACACAAGAGATACAAATTGACATATTAACACAACAATATCCAACTAAGTTATTGAAACTCGACTATTGATTACCTCATTCTCCATCCAGATTACAAAATCGTTCCACTTTTTATTTTGTAACATATTCTTTTCAAATTGCTTTAGATGGCGGTCATATTTCTCCTCTTGTCAAAACATGGCACATGGACTAGTTAAACTAATTAATATGCAATCATTTACTTTTTCCAAGGAAATTTAAAAAAAAAATCATTTAACATATTAAATATACTTACAAATGTACAGCGGTGCGGTAGAGCAGTTTTTAGCACGGTCCCGCAAGTTGCTTCTTCCTTCTCAGCGGTAGTGCGATGAAAGCTTTTGTGGCAGCATTTTTATTCACAGAGGAGGTCATGGAGAGAGGACATGGATGACATAGAAATACTAAATCGCTGAGAGGAAAGTGGGTGGACATTGTAGCAAACAATAATGTTAATGACCAAGACTTCTAAATTTTTAGAATTATTTGCAATCCATGTCTAAAAAAGGATGATTCTTATGGCCTAAACTTTGAAATGCTTCAATAATATTATGTTGTACTTGGACAATTGAAAACCTATTTTATTCTCCTAGCAAGCTTTTTTATTTTCCATTATAATTCTAGACCAAACAAAATTTGCGGGGATGGCCTTTTACACCAATCTTAATTTGTATGAAGTTCACGAACCTGTTTGAAATTGTTGTTACATAATGATGCATTGAGAAAATAATATATACAAAAAAATGCAAAGAAAATGTTTAAAATTTAACATGCAACCTACTGTGTTTTTTTTTATCAGTGATAATATTTGATTTTATTAATAATAATGCAAAATTTACATCAACTTCAAAAATTAAGTCCATCCAACAACTTCTAAAATACGTTTGTTTAACCACCACAGTTCCCAACAAACCAGAAAAAAACTACTGAATCTGCCTGTAAACAACCCTATCTACTATTATCCATACCCCATACTGTTTACATTTTCAAATAAAAAATAGGGCTTAACCCCAGAAAACGTACAGTAAAAACTAAGATATAAACTGTATTTTAACCAAAATTGAGCTTCAGTTTACGCGGAAGTGTCCAACGTGCTACCCAGTTGCATTGGACATATTTCCTTGGTTGGCTTCATCTTCTTCCTTGGGTGCAAACCTTTCTTCTCTCGCAGCTCCTCTCTGGCAACATCTTTGAGTCCCTCAATGATTGTCTCGACCTCCATTATTTCTACACAAAGTTTCAGGGCTTTTCATCGTAGCTCTGCTCCTCCTCTCCACATAGCTTTGGTGATTCCTTTTGGCCACCTAATGAAGGGACAGTTTATCTTTGATACTTCAGGGTCCACATGATCTTCCATGCCTTTGATCACATCAAAGCCTTCTCCTGGTATAGCCCGTTCTAGGATACTTTCCATATTCACTAAGAAATCCTTGTGTACCAACGCCTTCATCACTTTCCTCACTTCTTCCACCGATTCTCCTAAGTCCAGCCCCAATGCCATGATCAGTGAGTAAATATCCATATTAGTACGATATATGTGCTTCAAATCTTCGAAGCCATTACCTAGGATGTTTTGCACAGATTGCGCCACCTTCACATCGTTGTAGAGGAACAATCCTCTCAACCTCTTCGCAGTTGCTTTGCCAACAAAAGGTTCCAATTTTTTCCTCGAATGTATAGTGAAATTGGCCTCCATTTCTTCTTTGGTATGCTAGCTTCCAAATTGCCTCACACCATAGTCCTGTTACATTCCTTGCCACCGCAAACCGAGAAGCATCAGACGAAATTCCTTGTGTGTCTTTAAAACACATCCTATTGTCATCCCTCACCATTAATGTCGAACGTATGTCCAATGCCACCAACAATACCTTCATCAATGCTTCAAGTCCTTCAGGAATTTAAAACACATTCCTCTACTTGCTAGTATTAACTCCTTCCTGCATTAATTACAACGAACCAATTTCCTCCATAGGAATTCCACTAAAATATTCTATTCTTATTTCATCCACCTCTACAAAAGATAGAGCCCATTTCAATAGGGTATCTGCTTCAGTAATGTCTATGTAGGCAACATATTTTTGATTTGACTATATTTATTAATTAATTGAAAATGAAATGTGCATTCACTTTTTATTTTTGATTAATTAATAAATACAGTCAAATCAGTTAATGGTAGAATGTGTTGCCTGCATAGAGAATACTTTTCCTAATCACACCCTACAAATGCCAAGCATCAATTCCTCCTTTTATTATTGCTTGGATTACTTGGATGAATTGTTGGCAGAAAAAATTAGGATTACTTGGATGCTTCTTTCATTCATTTTGTATCAACATATGTTCGTGAAGACACAAATGTTAATAACTCAATCAGGTAGAGCTTTTGTGATTTTCAAATGAAGAGTAAGGTACATTTTTATTTTTGCTACATTACATTCATGTGCATAAACAAAATCAAAAGATTACATTACTAGATTGCACTTATGCAAATGTATATTGTTGATGTTATTAGCAGCTTCGGGCTACTTCTTCTAGCTTACACAATTCGAGACTAAATTAAATAATAGCCTTTCGGCTATTTAATTTATATGTGCATGATTTAATTTAGACTTGATTTATTTTAATAATTAAGGGCCGACCCTCATTGAGAATATTAATGTTCATTTAATATTGGGCCGACCTACCCTTGGTAATTATTGTAAAATATCTATTCTAAATGAGAGCCGACCTATTTGAAGAGTCACCCCACTTTGTATAAATACAAGGTCGCTTTGTTCATTTGGAAATAATCAAGATTCATTCATAATATTCGCATTCCTTGAAGGAGGTCGCACTTGTGCAGCAGATCAACATCTTTAGTAGCAGATCATACTGCAACAACAGACCGAATTCATGGAGAAACATATTCGTTTGTATCATTGCATCTAGGAGAGGTGCTCTCATTCATTGTATCAAATTTGGCCGTTGCTGGGCCTGAGTTGTAAGCAAATTTATGCTCCTATTTCTGCTCTTATATAACAGAATTATTTGCTGGGTTTTTCTCCCTCAAGAGGATGGTTTTCCCAGGGTATCTTGTTGTGTTTATCATCTTATGTGTTGCAATTTTTTGAGTGCTTTCAGTTGTTTAATCTGATCTATAAAACACTAACATGGTATCAAAGCGAGTTTGAAAAAGATCATGATCAGATTTATTTTGCAGCACTCACTTTAATATTTTTCAATCTATCTTTTTTTTTAAATTTCAAGATGGTGAATGGTTTGAAAATCGAGGATAGACTCGAAGGAGCTTCTAATTACACATCATGGAGGTTCAGGATCATGCTCACATTGGAAGAGAATGATTTGGCTGAGTTTGTGAAAACAAAAGTTCCCGAACCTAAGGAGGAAGAAGAGAAGTTGCAGTGGAGGAAGAAAGATACTAGGGCAAAGAAAGTGTTGGTTGATTCCGTCAAAGATCATGTTGTTCTGATTGTCTTCAAGTTGGATACCGCAAGGGAGATGTTCACTACCTTGGAAGAGATGTATGAAATCAACAACACCAGTCGGGCACTTGCATTGAAGCAACAACTACTTCACGTTAAGATGGCGGAAGGAGAGTTTGTCATCACCTACTTCATGAAGATTTCTGAATTGAGAGATCAACTCTCTACCATTGGTCATATTGTTGATGACAAGGATTTGACCATGTTGGCTCTTAATGGTCTTCCTTCATCTTGGGAGTCTTACATTCAAGGAATCAGTGCGAGATCGAAACTTCCCAAGTTTGATTGATTAAGGGCCAACTGCATTCAAGAGGAGTCGAGGTTGGCGGCTAGAGGCATTGGTCAAAGTTCAAAGAATTAAGATATACATGTTCTCGCCTCTCATTCGTCGAAGAAAGGAAAAGTTTGGAAGAAAGGATTCTTCAAGAGGAATCGAGATAATGGGTCAGATGGTGCTCTTGCATTCAAGAAGAAGTGGGACCTCTCTCATGTTCAATGCTTTAGATGTGACAAATTTGGTCACTATGTGAAGGATTGTCCTACCAGGCCTAATCAACATGCTTCATTCGTGGATGTGATTGAGATCTCTCCCCAAAATGATTCTAGTGAATTTCTACTCTAGTCATGGGCCTATGTTCAAGCTGTGAAGGTTGTGTACTGAGTTGAGTGCAAGAGCTGCGTATTGTACTGTGTCCACCCTTCAGAATATTTAAGAGATAAGTATTCTTTGTTTTGATTGCAATTACCCTTCTAGGTTAAAATTCAGTTTGCTGAGGTGTGCAAATCTGACTTTGATTTGTGTTTAGTCAAAGATCGTGGTTCTCTAGTAAATAGTGATCACTGTGATAAGATTCTTTACATTTATTCATTGCAAGTAGGATCATGCTAATTTGTGAAGATTGTCTTTTGTTTTGCTGAGATTAGCTCTTCTAAGAAATTGAAAGAAAGACATGTCATGATTGATGAATTAATTATCTATTACTTAGGAGATTTTGAATTCCATGAGATAAGTATTGCATGGTTGAATAATGTTCATGAATTGTTTTGTAGTTACTAATTCATGCTATAACATTGAGATGGTCAATCATGTATGCTCCTAGTTATGGTACGTCTATTTGAGGTAATAAAGTAATCTCTTCTTAATGCTTTCAGGATAAATCAAGAAGCATAAGAGATTGCTTTCAAGAAGAGCTTGATGCATCCTATAGGTTGAAGAATGGAGACTCTACTTGTAGCTAAGAGACTAAGTGATTAGCTGAAGACATCCTTTCGAAGAGGAAGAATTAACCTTAAGAGGGAGTTCTATGACTCACTGAGAATAAGTAAGGGTTGCAGTGTTGCAAGGTCGGATGCTAAAATGTTGAAGTACCTCTTCAACAGTTGAGTTTTGAATTGCTCAAGTCAGGTCAACCTGGATTGGTAGCTCCGCAAACCTATTCAGAATAGAGTGATCTGGGATGCGGTCAAAGAGGACAACCCTGAATCTCTACAGAGGTGTGCGTTGGAAACCATTTCTCTAAAGGCAAGCGTTGCAGGCAATGAGGTCAAGTGGTTGATGCAAGTGATTGAAGACTCAGAGGGAGCCTCCGAACCTAAAGAAGATGGTTGTGTTGCTTTGGATGTTGTTTTAGTTGAGGTCTGCGATGATATCCTGGTATAGCTGGAAGCAAGTCTTTTGTGGCACTGAGTACAGCAGAGGCTGAGTACATTACAGCTTGTGTGGCGGTTCGAGAAGCAGTGTGGTTTCGAAAGCTCCTTGCAGGATTGGTTGAACAAGCATTGAAGCCAACTGTCATCCCTTGTGTTAATCAAAACCTTGAGAAGCGTTTTGTCTTTCCATGGGTTTCGTGATAAAACTAAGCATACCACTATATTAGAGATATGGTATCGAGAAAAGATATTTAGCTGAGGTATATCAGCACTGATGAGCAGATGGCAGTCATTCTCATCAAGCATCTCTTTTAGGATAATGGTTGTGTACCTTCGAGACAAGCTTGATATGGTGGAGAATGAAGCCCTAACTAAGAGGGAGTCTCAGTATCAATGATCTTCAGAATTGATAATGCATTTCTCTATTGAGAGAGATTTGAGGTGCAAGCCCTTGATAATGCATTTCTCTATTGAGAGAGATTTGAGGTGCAAGCCCTTGTTAATGCATTTCTCTATTGAGAGAGATTTGAGGTGAAAACCCTTGTTCCACCCTCTAGGAGAGCCATGGTGGATGTCATGTGTGTGACTCCATGACAGCATCACATAAGGGAGTCTGTGATGATTTACTTGTACTTGTGTGAAAGTCACGGTGAGGTGACAACATCACATTGTGTGATGAGCACTTGTACATACCATCTATGGAGGTAGCCATGATGGTTGATATCACGATGAGGTGATATCCAACATCGCGATGAGTTGATATCTTATTTGCTTTCACGATGAGGTGATATGCTTTGTGTAGTTGGAAGTATCATCCCTAGCTGAGAGGGAGTGTTGATGTTATTAGCAGCTTCGGGTTGCTTCTTCCAGCTTACACAATTCGAGAAGACTAAATTAAATAATAGCCTTTCGGCTATTTAATTTATATGTGCATGATTTAATTTAGACTTGATTTATTTTAATAATTAAGGGCCGACCCTCATTGAGAATATTAATGTTCATTTAATATTGGGCCGACCTACCCTTGGCAATTATTGTAAAATATCTATTCTAAATGAGAGCCGACCTATTTGAAGAGTCACCCCACTTTGTATAAATACAAGGTTGCTTTTCTCATTTGGAAATAATCAAGATTCATTCATAATATTCACATTCCTTGAAGGAGGTCGCACTTGTGCAGCAGATCAACATCTTTAGCGGTGGATCATTATTGTGTAGTAGCAGATCATACTACAGCAGCAGACCGAATTCATGGAGAAACATATTTGTTTGTATCATTGCATCTAGGAGAGGTGCTATCATTCATTGTATCAAATTCGGCCATTTTTGGGCCTAAGTTGTAAGTAGATTTATGCTCCTATTTTTGCTCTTATATAACATAATTATTTGCTGGGTTTTTCTCCCTCAGGAGGAGGGTTTTCCCAGGGTATCTTGTTGTGTTTATCATCTTATGTGTTGCAATTTTTTGAGTGCTTTCAGTTGTTTAATCTGATCTATAAAACACTAACATATATAATATAGGAAAGATAGCACAATCCTTTCAAAAATGTAGTCTTTATTGATAATGTAAATGTATGTTATTCCACACAAGCCGTGGAACTGACTATTTGAATGCATATAATTGAAAAACTATACATTTATAGATACAAAAGAGAAACATACACATAAAGAGAAAGGGGACCCGTCATTGCCTCAATGACGAATCCCAGTTGCTTTGTTTTGCATTATCTTCAGTCTTCCCACTTGTCTAAGCCTCCAAGTTGATGGCTTCCTTGTTGCTCCTAGGTTTCCTGCATTTGGGTGAGAAGAGTGTTGTTAGAGCAATGAAGGATCACTAGTCAAAATATGTGCATTCAAATAAATTGCATACCATATATTTTTAGGAAAACAAGAAAGTTATCAAACATATCTATCATATGCTAGGTTTTATCTAACATGTTTTCTCATTGTGCAGGTATAGATAAAATTAGGTTGTTGTTTTGTTTATCTAGTTATAGCATGTGGGGTGAAATATGGCTCCCACAAGGGCTGAGCCCAGCCTGCTGCCCTATTGTTTCATTTGAGAAGGATAATCACAAGTAAACCATCCATGAAGCATTAAAGATCAACCTTTGCAAGGATAGTGGAGTATGTTGGTAAGGGGTAATCTCCTTATTGATAAAGATTTATCCTTATTAATAAGAACATTCCACTATCAACATAGCCATGATTTTGACAAAATTGATCATCAAGGATTCCAAGATAGTTTTCATTAATAGTCTGGTTAAAAGTAAGCACCCCCAAGCATCATAATAGTCACAAGAATTGAACATGAGAGGCAGTCATGTAGATTAAAAGCTTACACAATAGTCATCACTTGCAAAGACGTAGACAACATGTTTCCACATAACAAATTAAATCGAATGCATGAAAGGTACAATGATGAAGTCCATAATAGTGAATGTTGCTTAAGAGGGATTGAAGGACAACATTTTGTATCAAGGAGAACAAGGTAACCTCAAAATTTGTTGTACCTGAGTATGACAGTACCTGAGCTTCTGGTGTTTCTAGATGGAACTTATAGCGAAAAAGTGTAGTCTCCATCTGAAGGAACCATCTTCGGAGCTCTTCCCTGAAATGAGGGTTGAAAACATTAGAAGAAAAGAAATACCATAATTCTAAAGTAACAATTTGTATCAAGACAAATGTCAGAAAGTATAATTAAAAAGACAAATCTTTACAATTGCACCTCAAATTGGACCAAACAGTAACAACAAATGTGCCCTGATAAATCTTGCAGATTTAAACAACTTGAAAAAACCACTTTGGAGACAACAAAGCAATAAATAAGCATGAAAATCGACACAACAATTAAACACTGAAGATGGATTAGGAGTTATAATGTATCTGCTCCATTATATTGCTCAAAATATAAACATACATAACATGAGTTCTTTTGATATGAATAAGTGGATAAGATAATCTAGTATCTATTCTAATGGATTGAAATGATGATGAGATGATGATCAAAATCGGACCTTGGTTTCCCTATTTGTACGAGAAGCAACAAGCTTTAGGTTCGTTAACAAAAGTTGCATCGTTTCTTAACTAAAGCATAATTAACATAACATAGAAACTTAAAAGGATAGGTCCATTCCAATTGTTGCCAAACATTAAATAATGCTTGCATTTGCTGATAGGTAGAAGATTTTGATGAAACACATACTAATACCCAAGATCCAATAGGGTTATTAAGATTTGGATGGGATGATCCAAACCATCCTTTAAACCATACCAGGGTGAAAAGAGCAAGATTAAAGAGAACACTTGGAAGTGTTTCATGCCGGCTCGAGGTACAATTCAACCTGGATATGACACTGATAGCAATCCAATTTTTCCTGAACCATCCATACCCAAACATTGCATCACAATCTATTCTTCCTGCACATAAAAATGCCACATGTTAACCCCTTCTAAATAAAACTCAAAATACCATGAAACAATGAGTCCCCTATATTATTAAGTAAGTAGGTAGTCTATAGGGCATAGTTTGATTTTATACAAGGATGCTCATGAAAGGAATCTTCAAGTGACAGTGAGTGAGTTGTTTGAGATTGCAGTTGATGGTGCAATATCCAGTCTTAAAGGCAGTTAACAAAGCAGTAAATGTGCAAGAAAATCAAATTGTACACAACAAACAATTCACAATGTTATCTTGCATAATGCCTTAAGTTTGAAGACAAAAATCTTATTGTATCTTGATGAAAGTAGTGACCTTAATGGTCAATCACTGGCAACCATGATTTTAAAACATGGTATTGTGCTTATGGAGGCAACACTTTAAGCAAGGCGGTGAGTGGTGGTTTGGAACAATGGCAGGTATAAAGGACTTGCTTTATATGCATACTATGCAGTCTAGCTTAAGACAACGTTCTTAGAAGAGATTGAAGCTGGATTAGAGAACTCAAGGGTTACCATGATAAAGATTAAAGAAAAGACTGAGATCTATTTAAAAGCCACTATCATGAAGATATTAAAGATGTCAAATGCAAAACCCTAGCAACTGGAGTAATGAACACAATGTGAAAGAGGATAGTGTGCTAGGGCAGATTTAGGAGATCTCCACATTATCTAATCACAGGAAAATACATCATTTATTTATTTTTTTAAATTAAAAGAAATTATTCTAAACTCTATATAGGACACATCAATACTTCAAAAGCATCTGATTTACTTTTTAAAATTAAAAGAAGTCATTCTAAACCCTATATAGGATACATTGATACTTCAAAAGCATCTGAAGGAATTTGAGATTATGCAAACATATGTCAATGAAATACCTAGATTACAAACAATAGTGAGAACATTGTAACCCTTGTTGATCAAAGTTGGAATTGATAAACAACAATGAATCCTATGCCTCCTATCACACACATCTCCTTACCATTCTTTGTTATTCTTTACCAAAACACTTCTCCATTTTGGTGAGCTATGCCTAAAAATAAGGTTTCAACAAAGGTTTTATTGTATGTTTATTAAAATGAAAACTCCATTCTGGCAAGCTATGCTTGAAAATAAGATTTCGACGAAATTTATAGAGTATGTTTATTAGAGTTTTAGAGTATTTTGGTGGGCTATATTCTTGATTCCTTAAATGATTTATTCAAATGGATTTTGACTGATGTGATTTTCTACCATGATTACCATACTATCGCCGTCTCTTATTATACCCTCTGTGGTATGGCGGTGTTTTGCCCTTCCCTTCTACTGTTTACCGTACTACTGCCTTGCTCAAGGCTTCTTGTTGTGGGGTTGCGGTGTATACCTCTCTATCGCATATGTTGCTCACCTTCCCAACAGTATAGTGGTGTATGCTTTTGATCATTACCTGAAGAGTGTTGATGCGACAATCTTCTTTGTCTTACCGATATCTCAATGTCTCATCGATATTAGATCTTATGTTCCTCTGATGTTGGTTGTCGGTGTCAATGAGACAAGTTAATATCTCTTGTCGATATGCCATTATCTCATCGATATTTTCCTTCGGCGGTATTTCTTTATATATCAGTGTAACTCTACCATGTCGAGGAGACTCACGATTATCATTGTGGTATGGCAGTGTTTTGCCCTTCTCTTTAGTTGTTTACCGCACTACCGCCTTGCTCAAGGCTTCTTACTACGAGGTTGTGGTTTATACCACTCTACTGCATATGTTGCTCACCCTCCCAATAGTCTAGCGGTGTATGCTTTTGATCATTACTTGAAGAGTGTCAATGAGACAATCTTATTTGTCTTACTGATATCTCAATGTCTCATCGACATTACTTTGTTATATCCAAGAGTTGTGTTGCGCCAAGCACTTGTAGATATACCTTGTCGATGTGACATAAGTGATTCTCTCCTCGATATGCCTATATCTTGTTGACATTTCACTATTTTACATCGTCGATGAGACATAAATAAGTCTCTTCGACATAGGGGTGTCTAAATCGGCGCTAAACTCAAAGCTAAACTCGAAGCTAAAGTCAAGAGCTAAAAGTGGCGCTAAACTCGAAGCTAAACTCAAAGCCAAAGGCGATGCTAACAATAGCACCACACTCAAAACCAATATCAACGCTAAAGGCGTTGATAATTTCGGCCTGAATTAGCGCTAACTAGTCCTGATCGGCGCAAATAAATGCCAAAAATAGCGCCATCCCAATAAATAGCATCGTCATTTTCAAAAAAATTGGCAAAAAATACATTAAAACATTGGGTGGAAGCAAAAAACAAAGCAAAAAGTGGAGCAAATCACAAGGATTTGTTGTAGTGGTTTGTCATTGATATGCTAGTTGGCAACATGAGCATGAGATATACATTGAACAAATATAGTTTTTTCATTGATGTCAACATTATGGTTGAGGTCTAATTTGATGATCAGTTGATCTGGTGCATTTGAGTGTGCATGGAGATCGTAATCCGCCATAGAGATGTAGATATTCTGCTCTTGTGCATAAAAATATTATTGAATATTTGTCTAAGTATCAAAAAGTAGTTTTTAGTCTACAAGGCATCTGATTTTTGGTCTGCATTAGTTTGGCTTGAAGCATTTTGGTCTATGGTTCTAAGGAATTTTTTGAGGATGCCAGAGGAATCTAAATCCAAAGTTTCATGTTGTTTTTCCCTCTGGTGTCAAAGTTATGAGTGATAGAGTATCGGGTCTATCAATGACATTATTTCCTATACAAAGTTTATGTTTTGGATGGTTCACATTCCTCCATGGGATAAATTTTTGTTATGTGGTCTTGAGGGAGTGTTTATAGGTGTCAATTGCATCTAAGTTCCAAGTGGTGTGTAGATTGGAGGTCCACATGTCAGTTTGAGGTTGATCAATTGGTGTATTTTGGTGTTAAGTCACCAAAGGTGCGAACCTAATATGTTTTGAGTTGTGCAAAATTTAAATAAGTGTTGATTCATTATGTGGGAGCTATTATAGGTCCACCTTGACCTATTTGATGTGTTACAAGTTTTGAATTATGGAGTGAAGTGTCTATGTTGGTATGATGAGTCGACAAGTTATAATTTTACATGATACATCTAATTAGGCTGACCTAATTGATGTTGTAAGTGTTTGTGAATGGAATGGATATAAGTATAAGATCATTTTGGTGTTGAAGAGTGATGATTAAGTTGTGTGCATGAATTCCAATAATCAGAGTGTGAGTAAGATGTGAATGCAAAGCAGAGAAGAGTATTATGAAGTGTGTTGATTTTGTATATTGAGCTTCAACAGAACTATATTTTCTACATGTTGTAGATGCATTTGTAATAGTTCAAATCTCGACAGTGTGTCATCCCTCTCTTCTATCTTTCTTTTATTTTATGGGTAGTGAGTCCACCTGGTAGTGAGTCCTTCTATAATATATTATGATCAGTTATAATATATTGTGAGCCAATCCTCCCCATGATTTGTCCCTTTTTGGGTTTTCCACATTAAAATTTGGTGTTCATGTGTTATGTGCTTTGATGGTTTCTTTCATGCTTTCCTTTCTTACTACAAATTAAATATGCTATGTGGAATGAATAATTAAATGCTTAAGTGGTTTCAAAGAATATTGATTCACCCCCCTCGCAGTATTCAGGTGTTCAACATTATTATTTTAATTGTATAAGCCTTGGTTGAATGCAATTATGTTGTTTTGATTATATGGGAAAAACAGGTTTTGAATGGACCTGAAACCATTTACAACAGGTTTTGAATGGACCCGAAACCATTAACAAACAGGTTTTGACAAGGACCTAAAACCCACTCAAAGAAGAACAAGCTGCACATGAATACAACATAGACAACCAACAACAAATTACTAAATGAAAAACATGACTACCCAAATTTACAATAATCAGAAAAGGTTTTAATGGGAACCTTAAACCCAACACAACCAAGTTTTACAAGGGAACTTGAACCCCAACTAGGTTTAGAAGGGACCCTAGAACCCACTCATAGCCAAATTACAAGGACCAACATCCCTCACAACACACTAGGAATTAACTGGGACCTTAAGCCCACTGCTCTCACGAACACAACCTAGATCCACCAGGCGAGAACACCAAAAAGTCATGTTCAACACAAACTGCCATCCCACCAAAACAGGGGAGGAGACCCCCTAGCCACACAAACAGGGAGACGGAGTCCTCTTGTAGCACCACCAAACACGAAGAGCCAAATCAGTCTCCACCTCAAAAGGAGTAGGCTCCCCTCTATAAGAACAAATGCCATGAAGAACCTTACCACCATTGCATCCAAACTGTAACAAATAACAGCTCCACCTCCATAGGAGCGCACGCCACCTCAAAAAGTACTATAACAGAAAGGATCGACAACAAGGAAAGCACCTCCACAAATCCATAGACCCCAACTCTACCTCAAAAAGAAAGGACTCCACCTCAACAAGAGTAATCTTCACCTCAATAGAAGACACAGACTGTAGAAAATGGAAGAAAGCCACCCAACTAGCAACAAGGAGAACCATGACAACCACCAACAACTTGAGAAAATGGACCAACAAGAGAACCATAGGGATAAACCTAGTCACCATACTAATAACAAGAACATGGGCAATCAGGAAACACATAAGGAGTATCCCATACAGACGAGCCTTAAAAAAACTCAACAACCAAAGGCCCAACAAGGTTCCCAGCCAAAAAAACCAAGAAAACCACCCAGGCAAAGAAGCCTCCACAAGAAAGAACACCCCCAACAATAGTAAAAACAACAAATACCAAGGGGGAAAAAAGATAACACAACCACCTAGCAGTGTCATCTCACAATAGACATGAAAAAAGGGTCAAACAACAACACCAGCCAAAAAGCAACCAAGAGAAACAACAACGCTAACACATCAACAAAATAGAGGCAAGGGGGGAAACCTTCCACAACCAAGCCAACGCCCTTAACAACAACATGGAGGGAAAACCACCACTCCATCACAGATTCAATAGTAAACAAACATTAAGCCCAACCCTCTTGAGACTAAGAGAACCCATGACCACCACAAACGGCCAAGGGAGGTGCATGAGGTTAGCACCAGAAAAAGAAGGCAACAACCCACCCCACACTCTAAAACAAAACCCAAGCCTAGAACAAGTGTCAGAAGGCAATAAGAATACCTCAGCATCCCATAAGGATGACAACAACAAACAACCCTGCAACAGTGCAACCCTCTAGGCTAGAGATATCAACTTCTTAACCCAACACAGTGGCATCATCGACCAACCCACCAACAGAAATCCATCTGCCTCATCAAAATCCTCTCCTCCCTCACCATCATCAACCCCTAATTTCAAATTTCCTCCCCCACTCCTCTTCCCACTCCCACTCCGCTCCATCAAAAAAATTGAATGGAATGAAGTTAAATGTATGATGTGTGTTAAAGCAATTATGTTGTTGATCATATACTTTATTTGAGTAATTTAATTTGATTAATGTGATAGTAAAATAATCATTATATTGATTGATTCATTATGAAGTATTCAAAAAGGAGAATGTGGTAAGTGGTATTAGGTAAATATCTTTTGTAAGTGGTGAAAGAAAAAAGGAGTTTTTTTAAGAAACTGAGAGCAAAAAGAGGGAGTGGGAGGCGTGATAAGGGGGAAACTGCTTTAAGTCCATTAAAAAGTCAAAGGAGGTGACAGTCAAAAGGGGGGAGAATGGAGGAATTGCTGAGAGAATTAACAGAAGGCAAAATTGGGCGAGATCGCCAAGAATTGCGCCAGGCAGTCATCAAATCTGTGTTATGCAATTATGGCAGCCAGTGAGTCCTCATTTCTTTATCTTATCTTACGATATGAATTTATTGACTTATCTATATTCATTTTTATTTGGTCACACAGTCATGAAGACACTCGTAATATCAACTACCTACGCTCCTCCGTTTTACTTCATATTTACTTCATTTCATTTGTGTATTATTACTCTGTTCTAAAACTTCATATTTAGCGTTGGAGAGAAAAATGTTGGGGAATAGCAGTGTATGCATTTTGCACCTAGAAATTGTATTGCATGATAACTTAAAAACCTTGTGCACTCCAAACAATAATTGCGACCCATTCTAAAAAGTTTCTTCAAGGCATTTTATAAATGATTCAGGTTCTCTATCAATGCTTACGCATTTTCTACGCATGTCTCTTAGAAATTCCATAGATTGCTACTAGAATGGATTCATGGCATAATTACTTGAAGATTTATAAGTTTTGTTTTTAAACCTGCTAGTGCTTATCATGCGATCATTTCTTTCCCTCTTTACCTTAATGCTGAAGAATGCACTCCATGGATGGAGAGAAAATGGTATCACATTATTTGACAAAATAAAAACAGAGCAAAACAGAGCAGATATGCACATTAAAGAACAGAGCAGATAAACACTTAAAAATTACATTATCAACACTTAACACTGTACACAGCAGTTATGATCTTATTATTTGAATGGAAGGGAGGCTGCATTATTTATGAACTTTATGCAGACCTCTGGAAGACTCTGGAAAGCTACGGTGAAGAGAAAAATCTGGAAAGAAGTTTCCTGTGCCGGAGAATTCTGGAATATGCAATAAATGTATACCTACAAAATACTGTAGCTTGTATAAAATAAACATTATTTCCAACATAAACATTCAAACCTTCACAGATTATTATTCACTAGTTTTGTCACTTTATATAATTAAGATATTCTATGGAAACACATTTCTCGAGGCATTTTCCCAAATAGTTGGAATTTCCATGTCTATGTTTCCATATTTGCACGTCTATGTTTCTACACATTCCATGAGTGTGAAGGGAATTCTCTTATTTATATTTTAACAAGAGCTGCAGGGCAGTGAAGTTCCTGCCTAAGACTGGCAGAACAGTTTTGGCCTAAGGAAAATGTGAGATTAATCTTGACTACCAGCTCAAGGGAATGTAAGTACATCTGTTTTCAGAACACATAATTCTATTCTGATCATCAATTTGTTATGATTCAAATATTACATGCGTCATATTTTCTTTCTAATTACTTGCAAAATGGGTGATGTTTCTTTGTAACTTTAAACAGCAAATGATTGATGCAAACACAAAGTTCAATGTTCAAGAGTTTCCAAGTGATTCTATACCATGCAAGCAAATAGACAAGCTTCATTGTGAACTAGCAATGTTAAATGCCAAAACATTCTTTTCAACAAACTAGAAAACAACAAAGCTCCAATGCTGAAAAGTTGTAAAAGCCATCGTCAAGAACTTGAAAACATGCCAAAAAAGTAATGGCTATGCTCACTTGAATCACATCAAATGCAATGAAAGAGGATTGGTATGACCTTAGCTTAGGAAGACTGAAAACAGTGATAACATGGATTGATGTGACTGTAGAAATGAATGAAAACAGCAACAAAGTAAGCAGAAACAAAAGGGTGAAAATTTGTAAGGCTATTTGGAGACTTTAGACAATCTGCAAAACTTGTAAATCAGCAAAGAAATGAGGAAAGCAGTAATGGGGGAAGCCAAAATGGCCCAGAGATGACTATCAATCGGTCAAGAAAGATGAAGCTGAGCTTATATAGATGCCTATGCAAATCTGAAAAATACTGAAATGATGATGGAACAGCATGGTTGAAGGAGAGATAAAATTGAATGCTGACAAATCACTCAAGTAAACTTGCAATTAAAGTGGAAACAGAAATAAGGAAGAATGGTAATAAACAAATAGAGGCTTGTTTTTGGTGGTCTCTCAGGAGTTTGAGAAGTTTGCAATGAAGGAGAAAATACTGAATCTCCAATAACCAGTTTTTGTTTAGAAATGAAACAAGCAATTGAAAAGAACTGAATTAGAAACAGCCAAGCAAGCAAGTATAGATGAAATGTGGGAGATGTGATGAAGCATGAGGTAAGAAGTATAGAAAAATCTGCCCAAACCTCTCATGATTCTAGTCAAAGCACACAAGAAATAAAGAAAGGCAGATTGCAAGCATAACACAGAAAAAACAAAGCAACTATTGACTAATCTAGCTCTTAAATCTAATCCAATTCTAATCAAATCAATCTAAACAAATTAAAATCTTGATCTGCCAAGTCTGATGATGCACCACAAAGTGAGCTATGATGTGTGTCCTCAGCTTCAAAGAACCTCCAAGAAGATTTACTGACTGCAAGAGAGTAATTCACTTGTATTTATGGGATACATGAACTTTAGGGATCGTTGGATGCATATGAGGGGAGTGGGATTAAAATGAAGAGCTTAGGGCACAGGAAATGCTTCCTTTTTGGTTCTTGGCCCTTTATTTAGATAGATCATGATCAAACCACCATTTTCCACAATTGGTGCTTTCAAAACATCTAGTGAAGCAAATAAAACAAACAGGGTGGTTGCATAATTGAACTGGCCAAAAGGACAAATTGGGTGAAATTGGTAAGAGTGGTTTTGGAAGCGACAGGTTTGCCACAAAAGTAGGGAAAATGACAGGTTGGAGCCAAGCTTTTGAGTACATTCATGAAAGACAGGATCTTCTGGTTGTCATTAAAGACTGGCAAGCTAGCTGCTATAAATGATTTTTGTTGAAGATTGGAATGAACTACCACTGAATCTCTTTCCATCGATAGCTGTGCACTTGTTGGTGATGAAGGGATTATGGCTATAGCGTCAAACAGAACAAAGCTCATGAAAGGTCAAGTTACAGGCTGTTAAGGTTACTGACAATCTGTAAATGTTCTTATGATCAAGAGTATGCTGTGCAAGGTTTGAGGATTTTTTTATCTTGACTTTGATAATTTTGAATACTAGGGACATTTGTACGAACATTTTGGGCATTGGATGTAAGTGGAATGTTGGTGTTGAATGTAGGTGAACGTTGGTGTTGAATGTAGGTGGAATGTTGGTGTTTTGTATGCCCAAATTTTTGTGATTCCCTAGGTTTTGAGTATTATACAAGGTATTGATGTACCATATTGATTTGTGAAGTTTGTTTGATGTACCATGGAGTGACCTAGTACGTTTGAAGAGGGGTTAGGTATTTGCTCAATAACTTGATGTACCAAGGGGTCATTTCTTTGTTGACAAGTTTTTTGTTCCAACATTTGATGTTGTTGGTTGTTCTCTAAGTTGATTTATGTAAAAATTAGGGGGTAGTCACAAATTAAGGGTGCGCACCTATTGGATGCAATGTTTCCTATACTAGCATGCATACACCAAACATCCATGAGTTTTTAAACCTTCCACAAACTATTGTTTTGATTAGAGATAATAGCCAAAAGATTTCCTATAGAAACATTTTCCTTGTGCAAAATAAAAGATATTCTGACATAACTATGCATAAGAATCTGCAAGAACAAAATCATGTGATTATTGTAAACTATGATACAAGAACAATATTGCCCTTTCAAGGGTCAGGTGGAATGCTTTATCTTGGGAGTGAGCATTTAAAATCTCCCCCTAATAACTTGATGGTTGTCAAGTAGAGCTACCTGTAAATGGAACCATTCCATTCGTGTGCAGAACTAAACTTAAATTACAGAGTTGTAAGACAATCTATAATACATCTGAGTTAAATCAATTTCAAGGAAAAGAAATAGAAAACTAGCAAAAGCATACACTCTTTAATAGTTTCTAGCAGTTGCTAGTTATGAACCAACAAACACCTGTTCCCTTAGCCAAACCAGTAACTCAGGACAAAACTTTGAGGTTTAGAAGAACATTGCAACAACAATCTAAATTATCTCTTGATATCAACAAAATTCAGAAGAGACTTACATTCACAAAAATGCCCCTATCAATTAAATTTTGATATAATTAAAAAAATGTCAAAATTTAAAATGCAATTAAATAAAATATAAGATAAAATATTAAAAAAATCACTTTTTAATAAAAATCATTTAAATATATAATTAATGTTAACTATTAAGAGATATTTTACAATGACAACAAAGATTGAAGTGTAATAATATGAGTGTGTTAACAAAAATATTTACATTTTATTTTAAATTTGTTGTTAACTAATGAAACTATTTCTGTCAACTGCATTTTTCAGAAGGAATGCTAATTTTGAGGACCCGATCTAATCAATGCTGCAAAAGTCACTATGTTAGAAAAAATAATTGTAATAATATTTCTTAAACATGCTAAGAAATTAATGATTTTGACACTTGGAGAGTACATCAATATTGTAGAACAATTATATAATTCTACAGCTGTACATATATTCTTTGATATGAATCAAATGTCATATATGGCAAAATTTATATAAACGAACCTAGATAACTTCAATTACCTATGGAGGTTGATACATCAGTTGTTGCTCTGGCATTAAAGGCTCTTGAGAGATAAGCTGCTGAGATGGGGCTTGGGTGTAGGCCATAGTGTCCTTAAACAATTGGGAAACAGAAAACAAAAAATTAAGATAGGTTTTCAGAATTTATACCATGAGGAAAGTAGTTAGCAGATTTCATGTAATACAAAACTACCAAATATTCTCATTTATCCATGTATAAAATTCAGATGAAAGCAATTAGTACAGTCAGTCCAGACAGTGTGAAGGCTGTGATGGTAAGACTGAGTTTATGAAATGAAAGGGCATTCCTCTGTATGGCATGGATTCAACATGAGGAAGGTCAGTCCAGTGTGCCCCATATTGCTCATCCTGCAATGGAACAAATTGTGGTTTAACCAACAACAAAAGAAAACATGAAGAAAGAGGATTTTCTTTATGAGTGTAGCACAATTTGAGTAATTTCTCTTTGCAGTAAAGTATTACAACTGTTGTATGAGTTAATGTCTTCCTAATTATTATTTGGTTGTTTGATACTGAGGATTTGTTTTGCAGGTATGGGTATAGGCTAGATGTATGGACCAATACCAATAACTGGTGGAATGAAAGGAGAAAAATGTCAATGCGTGTGGGTTGGAATGGACCAAATGGTGAAGATCCCATGTTTACATTTTAAGGTAAGATGGACTGTACACCTAAGTAGGCCTGCTGGTGAAGATTTGTAATGTCCCCGTCTAGTTGACATCAATTGTCAGAGGAGATTAGCCTATAATTCTGACCCTCATAGGCTAATGAGGATGGTTAGAGGGTCTCTTGAGGTTTGTATCATCTCCAGTGTTCAGTGGCATTCAGCTTTGGCTTTCGTTTGGCGTTCACAGGGCTCCGTATGCATTACTTACTATTTATAGTCAAAATTACATTGAGGGGGACCCTTACTATTTTTAGTAAGTTGTGTGGTCGTATGCAGCTCCATTAGCTTAGCTCCCAGTTCAGATGGCACTCAAAGATAATGAGTATTCATGGAGATATTAATGTTTATTTGACTTAAATAAACATTAATTATTTTAAAAAATTATAATATTATGTTATAACTTTAAGTTATAATTTGAGGGTCAAAACGTCATTAAGAGGGGGCCAAATTAATGAATTAATTATTAATGGCCAATTCCTAAGTTTTGAATGAAATATTAAAAAAATGCAAATAAATAACATTTTAATGTTATTAAATGCCTTTTTGAAGAAGTTCGAACTTTTCAAGAGAGATTATATATTTCACTTAGGGTTATTTTGGCTTTCATTCGATTGAGCATTGGTTTTGATGAGTTTTTGTCTGAGAGAGGAAGCCAAGGGTTTCTGAATCAGTTAGCCATTGGAGAACGATCACTCTTCAGTGTTGCAGCCTTTTGAAGTAGTGAAATATCTACTGAATTTGGCATACAGGAGGATTTCATCCAGAAGTTCTATTTGTGCTTAAAGGTGAAGATTTTATCCAGGGTTTGAAGATTATTGAAGAACTATCAGGTGCAGATCCAAAGTTTCATCATTGACAGCCATTAAAGAGCAGATTGCAAGCTTTCAGCTGCTGCTACAGTACCCGCGTGAACAGTACCCGCATAAACAGTACCCGCTACAATGTTTCTGAAGCTAGGCACCTCCTCTTTGGGCCTGAAATCTCTTTTAAAGTGGGCGGCTAGGGGTTCTAAGGCATCTGCAATCAATTTATAGGAGGAGAAGTAGTTTATTCTAGCTGGCTGTACATTTCATGAATGCTGCAAGTAATTACAAGGTTTTGCAATATTTTCCAGAATTTTATAAAAGCTTCAAAACTACCTTTTTGGTTATGCTTTAATGTGGGTTTTGCTTTGTAAACACTCTATTATCAATAAAGTCTATTGCAGCCTCTCAGAAGTTTATTTTGCTTAAAACTCATGTTATTTCATTGAAGTTTGTCTTGCCTGGCAAAGTTTAAAAAATCCTTGAAAACCCAAAAAAATTGCAAAAAAACAAATAAACCAGGGCGAACACCGGCAGTGGGGTTAAACAAGTTCTTACAAGATCCCATTGTTCCATAATGCAAGATGAAGTGTACCCCTGAATGACTCCAATGGTAAAGATACCATGTTTCCATTATGAAAGAATAAGTTTAATAGAGTTTACACCCTATTTTCTAAGAACAGTCCTTCAAAGTAGATGTCTGACATGCTTGCAGTGAAGATGCACTGAGCTGATAATATCTTTTTTTTGGTTTCTGTCCTCTATGTAACAGCATCCATCTTTAGGATTGGGAGGATCTGAAAACAGAGTGACCATGAACTACAACACAGTCTCTTATTAAGCAAAGTTATCCTAAAAAATAAATAAAAACATTAAAAGTTAGACAAAAATGCAATTTTAAGAGCACTAGAAATTAAAACAGATCAATAACCCCAAAATCAAGATAAATCAATGATTACAGCACACAAACAATTTGCAATACCATAAATTCAATTTTCAAGTCCCTTATGGTATGTTACACAATGAAGATGCAAAGACCCCTGCGATAAATATAATATAGCAATTGGCCCATAGCTTAACAATCCCATCCTTGAGAGTTAGATGGTATGATCTTGCGAATATATATTATATAGCACTCTATACTATGTTTTCTTGCATATTCCACTTGTATTGTCTTTATAAGCTACTGATCATTGAAAGTATGAAATTCAAGAGACTTCATTGATTGTTGCATGCATTGATACTTTCTTTTAGATTGAGCTATCACAAATTCAGTTGTAGAAAAAGATGTGCTGCAAATTCCTTTCACCATTAGTTACGGACATCACAAAGTTTTGGTTGTCTTTCAGGCTTACTAAACACTAAGCAACATTTGCGCAAATGGGTTAAAATTCTGTGCAAGCCTTGCCAAACTTGTGATAATTTCTATGGACTATACCTTTAGTTTAGAACAGAGTAAGAAGAAACGTGTGTAACATTCATTCCTGTTCTTTACTTGTTTGTCTGGAGAAGCCTGTTTTACTGTTTCATGCAAATTTGTCTTCATATAATTTCAGGTTCTTCCTTCATATTAAATAAAAGGATTCTGTGGTTCTCTATTTTTGTTTATACCATTCTTGTTTATCAGTTGTGTTTCCATACATTCTGTTTTGCTTAGATTGTCACTTTGCATGTCTATTCTGTGGAATTATAATTCATTCGTTCCTTAATTTATCTCCTTTCCTTCTCTAATTGTTGTTCTTGAGGTTGCTTTATTTATTTATTTATTTTTGGCTCTTTGTGCAGGGGGAGCAATTCAGGGAAGCTGTGGGGGAGAAGAGACAGAGGCTTCAGATGCATATCTTGACAGGTGTTCAGGAAGCAGCATCTAAAAAGCTTAAGGAAAAGGATATAGAGGTGGCAAACATAAATAAGAAAAATGAAGAACTAGAAGAGAAGATGAAGCAATTGAGTTTGGAATTAAATGTATGGCAATATCGGGCAAAATGCAGTGAAACTTTGATTAATACTCTTAAATTCAATCTGCAGCAAGCTTATGCCCAAAGCAGGGAGAGTAAAGAAGGATGTGGAGACAGCGAAGTAGATGATACAGCTTCTTGTTTCAATGGTAATGCAGGTGATTTTCAACCACTTATCTGCAAAGAGAACAAGGAGTTGAAAGAACAGAGGACTTGTAGAGTTTGAAGAAGCAGTGATGTATGCATGCTTTTGCTGCCTTGCAGGCATCTTTGCCTCTGCAAGGAATGCAAGAGTAGGATCAATAATTGCCCTTTGTGCCAGTCATTCAAGAAAACTAGCATGCCGGTCCACATGTCATGAATTTCCTCATTGAATAAATGTAACTATGGTTTACCAGGGTTCAAGTTGAGCAATTTTACCTTTGGTCATTGAATATGTCCTTTGGTTATGGATTGCATCTTCGTTATGATTGAATAGCTACATTTGATCACAGACTCGCAATTTCTTGGAAGGTAGCGTGGATACTGCCAAAGAAATAATCTGTTAAATTTGAGATTAGCACAACACGTTATCCTCAAGACCCAACTCATTGGAGATTTTACAATATTTCACCTCAAATTGCACAAACATTTCCCTAATTCGGACACACATTTTTTATGGCTTGCAACAGAGATGGCAATGACTTTGAGACTAAATTAACAAGATCTGAATAGCCAAAGACTAACCAGTATCATATCCAAAGAGAAATCCGCTTCTGCCAGCAACCAGGGTCAAAATTATGACGAAAGACTTTGGAGGCTGTTGTGCATTGTCCAAGGCATTGAGATCTAAATCACTTCGTCGCATTTGGGGCTTCAGCAGATGCGCTTTGTCGCTGTAGTCTGATGCAGTTGCAGCAGCCCTGCTTGGAGTGACTAACAGGCGATGGTGACTGCCTTCTCTTGTATGACAGAAACCTTGAAATCGTCCGAGGCAAAGGACCAATGATGTCATCATATATCACTACAGAAGACAATAAAAAAATCACCATTGCTGGGGCAGGGGAAGGGCCAGAATGGGCAGCCCCAAGAATCTAAGAACTCCTAGAGCCTCTCCTAACATCCAAGAATCATAAAACTATGCTTATAGAGAAAAAAACTTGAAATGTACATTTGTCCCTGTATGCTAGATTGTGGACAAGAAGGCAACCCTTTATGCTGAAATGAAGTACATCTGCTCATCTTGGAATTAAAACTGAAGGAATTAAGGCATTCTAGAAATTATAAGCAAATGCCAATAATGAGCATCATCTCACTAGTCTCTCTCTATCTAGGAGAACCGGCTATATCCAAGAGGAATTCAATGCCTCCAATGCTTGTAGTGGGCTCAACAAAGCACACAGCATGACAGCTCTAGGGTGCCCAGAAAGCCTAAAGGACCTACATCTAACCTCTCAAAGAACAAGGGAGTCATGTCTGATCACGGTACTGAGATAAGGTGGGTAAAGAGCCTTTTGAATATCTCCAGAAAATTGTGTTTCCCGTAGATCTCATGGTATATATGACATGTAAAAATGAGATGTTGCTCAATCTCAGTCTCCTGAAGCGGGCAGAGATGATTGATCCTCTCACCCCACAAGACATGATGCCAGTCTGATTGAATAACTGGTGGGAGATTACCCTCAGTTTGTTAAGTGAAATCCTCAAGTGATGTGAGCAATGACGTTGGAGACAGTTGAACTAGATGATGATGCCATCTACAGTCCATAAGAAACAGTTAGTATAGAAAGCCAACTTGGAAGGGTTAATGATAGAAATTAGGTAGTTTAAGATGATATGATAGGCCTGCATTATGCCTCCAATCAACAATCTGCTATGACTACTATGTTTTGAGAATATAATTATATAAGTATGATTAATAGTATCTAGAACTCTCTGAGCTACTGCTTAGTATTAAATAGAGGTGTACTTGCAAAGGAAAAATACTTTATCTGATCAAACCTTCTTGCTTTTTTTTGTTTCCTTTTTAAGTTGGTGGTAGGAGTGTTAATGAAGTTGATGTATTGACAAGCTATATGCTTGATAGCATGGGAAATAAAGTAGCACTGTCAATACTTTTTATGGCTAACCCAATGAGTGGGGTATAAAGTGCTTTAGCTGCAAGATTGAGGGATGTGGACAGAGGCAACTACATAACATATATAAGCTGTCCACCAGACCACTGTCTAGTGGTAAAGCCAAGTGATTTCCATGATGGTGACTTGGATTCAAGCCCTCACTGTGTGTGATCCCTGTAATAATGTTGCTATTGTCAAGCAGGCCTACTCCGACTGGGTCTATGAAAGAACCGCATAAATTTTGGCACAATAGTTGCATCTATTAAAAGAACAATGTCCTATATTTAAGCTAAAACTAACACTTTCTGTTATTTAAAATACTGTCAAACTCAACTACTTAAGTTGATAAATAGGTCTTTCAGCCCCAGTTGCTTCAATGACCAAAAGGAAAAGTATAGTCTAACATAATATAGAGGAGATCATGATTAATTAATTAACTGCTTAGAGTTTAAACAAGCTTTCACTGAAAATTAAAACGCTTGACCAATTATTTTCCCTTTTAGTTTTATCTGGCTATTGGATTCACAGGCTAAAAGCATAAAAACAGAGAAGGATAAAACTCATACAACTTATACGTTTCTAGAGTTTATGCAGAGTATAGGCTTGTCAGGCTTAGACAAATTAGCTAGGCTTCATTTAACAAAGAGGTGAAATAAAAAGAAAAACAAATATATCTTGCAATACCTCACTAATTAGAATGTAAGTGTTTGAATAGGATGACTCGAAAACATACCTTTTGAAAGGTCCCTGTAAATGCTCCTTCTGATGAACTCATGTCTGATGAATGTCTCCCTGATGTACTGGGATCATCATCATCAGTAGCATCTTCATTTCTCCCTTGCCTTATATTGGCTAGCCATAGCTCTGATAGAAAAGAAGTTCATGAATAGCCTAGCATGCACAAAGCTTTCACAAGAAATGCAGCGGTGAAAACAACAATCTTTTGTTTAGCAAACATCCAATCATATTTCAAAAACCAAAGTGAGTTTATCTATGATCCTCAGTATTCAACATCACATATCTTCCATTTTCCAAAGTGACTTAAACAAAGGCAACTTACTACAAAGGGATTTTTGCAGCAATTACACTGTTTTCAATTGTTCATAGAACTGAAATTAATCATCTGCTTCATGTAACAAATCTTGATCCAAATCAGTGTCTAGTTATTGCTTTCTGCAGCTTGAGTTTGACATCCACTAGACATCATACAGAGGCATACATTGCTAATACTGAGAGACATACAAACAAATTTCATTAAACCTAAAAACCACCATCTATAATGTGTATAGTTTACCTGCTCAAAGGAGGACACGGCTTGCCACGGCAAAAATTTGTCAGGGCCCATGATGCATTTTTCAGCATTGCAATTGTGGCTTTCTCATTGAACTGGCCTGCAGTTTGGCTGCTGCTTCCGCTGGCCTGCTTGTCATTGTAATTTTTCACAGCTGAACAAGGGTGTTGATAGGCTTTTGGCATGTACATCTCACCAAAAAGGTTACCGAATGTCCTGCAGACCAGCAGCCACGTCTCCTCTGCATGCAAACAGCCACCTGTCTCAGCCTGTCAGCTGCAAATCGTTTATCATGCACTCTCTTGCCTTGAAACGCTACAAGAGCACCTGACAACCTATGCAGCACCAATCACAGGCGGACAAAAATGCTGAATAAATATTTTGACATAAAAATTGTGCATCTTTGCCTACAAAACTTAGAAGCCAGTAACAAATCTGGGAAAATCTGCAATGTCATTGGCTGTTAAACCCTAGTTTATTCACTGGTTACCGATTGAAGGCTTCCCTATAGTTCCCGGCAGGAACTAATAAGTAACCAATTCCTATCAACATTATATCAGACAGTTAACATTGTACCCACAGTATCATATTTGTTAGCATGTCCATCAAACTCGCCACATAGTTTGGTTGTCAAACCCTTTTTGGTGGATATTTAGCTATCAATAAATTCTTGTAAACTATATTTCTTTTGAGCATTTCGATCTGTTATCCTCCATGATCAAAAGCTCACTTTAAAATGTAGTTTAACTAGGCAATTCTGCCATGAAAGATATAGTCATCACCTATGTTATCTATTATGTTCTAAAATCGTGCATTTTAATTACCTCATTCACACCTAGTTTTAACTTAGTAATTTTTAACTAAGTTTTAGTTTATGGTTTTCACTCATTGTGGAACACTTAGTACTTATGGGGAATTTATGATTATGTAATCAAATGATCTGGTTGTTACAATTTTATCACTAGTTTGTGTTTGACTGTACAATATCAGTTGTCATCCTCAATGTGAGGGAACATGCGAATATATATAGAATACAAGAATTAGAAGTTATATCTGCTCACATGCAACTATTGATTTTCCAATTTCTTAGCCTACTGATTTGTATTTCCTAACAGTTAACTGTTCTGTTACATGAATGAAGTCATCCATGTGTGGATATGCTGTGTTTGCATAGTCATGTACAATATCACACTATGATCAATGTGTAGAGCCATGCACGGTGGAATGTGATGACACCAAGAGTTACATGCTAGGTACGAGTGTTGTAGAGGAGAGCACAACACACACAATGTTTTCAAAGGCTTTTGCAACTGAGCTCTGATCACTAATCATGGTCAACATCTTCATGCACATGGTAATGAAACTACAATTCAAATGTTCCTTCTTATCCTTACTTCGAGAATATGTTCATGGTGAATTATTATTTTTATTATTCGGCACAGTACCCTTTTGTGCATGGTCCACTACTACGGAACCAATGCACTACCTTTAAATGGATCTTTCATAAATATTGTCATGGCAACTCTACTTCTTCCTTGTGCAACCTCATCGTGATGAGTATATTGGGAGTAGCTATACAACTTGAAAAAAAATAAAGTTACAAAGATCTATTTGTTTAACATCAGTATGGTGAGTACATTAGTGATCTGGAAGTTTCTTAAATTAATGTTGTAGATGTCGATATTGTTAAGCAGCTCTTAAATCTAGATTATATGTAGGAGCCAAATGTAGTAACGTATAAAGAAGTGAATGAACACAGTTTTAGTCTAGGTTTGAACCTCCTCCTAAAGCATATGGAAATGGTATCAACAGAGAAAATGAACAATTAGTTATAAACAAAAGACTGAATTGAATCTCTAGATTATTTTTCTCTTTCCTTAACGTAGGCAGACTCTTCTATCAATTATCACATATTTTCCTCAAATTGATCTGCATGACTTCCTGAAGTTATTCCTGGTAATTTATAATCTAAATTAATAGGTCTTTAATTTTGGTGTGTTGGAACTCTTTAGAAGCTGCATTATTAGTAGGAAGTGTTATATATTTATACTAAAATTTGTTTTGTCCTCTAGAAAAAAAATTATTAAATAGTATTATTAGGTGGCAATGTTGTATATTTATATCAATAGAAGTTCTCTTAAATGGGTTAAACCAACCCATATATCAAAACATTGAGACATATATTATTAGATTGGTAAAAAGGTGTTATTAATTGGTCTATAGGTGTAAATATTTAGAATTTGTTTCGTCAAACACCACATTTATATAATTTTAGAGCTATCATATGCATTGCTTACCAACAATGTTACAGATATTTGTGTCTATCAACCATTTGATAGCACTCTTATGTGTTAATTATGGTATCTTAAGATTTTCATATAGTTATTGCATGAAGGATTTGATATAGGTATGAATTATATTTATATTCATCAAATTTACTTGCTATTATAAATATACAAGGTCACATGATTGCCAAGCATGCTGCATTAAACGATTTATATAAGGGTATTTTTTATTCCACTTTCAGTTGACCATGATAATGAAATATTTTATGCTAGTAGTCTACCAACTTTGATTTTCTTTCCTGTATCGTTATTGAATTATCTTTACTATATTACAACTCTTCAGGCACTTTGACATTTTAGACTTATGATGTTGTGTTTATATATGAACCTTCAAATAATGGAATTCTAATATGATGTAGAATGTAATGTTGCATTAGTAAGTTATTATTTTGGATTCTTAACCCCACTAAATAAGTGGAATATTACTCACCGTTGAATAAGTGGAAGAGTATATATTTATTTTGTTATTATTTTGGATTCCTAACCCCACTGAAAATGTGGAATATCACTCACCATTGAATAAGTGGAAGAGTATGCTTTCATGTTATTATTTTTACCCAACTGAATAAGTGGTGAAGTATTTCATTCTTTAAATTTCCTCATTATTCAAAATGGAATATGAATTTCTATCGTATGCTCTCACCTCACCATTATGGATCTTGGTGATCAAAAAATGGAGTTGATCCAATGATTATTAGTTGATTTCCTTATTTGATGTTAATGTAGAAATTTCATCTAATATTTGATTATTAAAAAGTTGTGAATTATGTTATTTTATTCTTAAATTTTATCATTGGAATTAAACTTTTGTCGCATGCTCTCACCTCACCGTTATGGATATTGGTGATCAGAAAATGGAGTTGATCCAATGATTATTAGTTGATTTTCCTTATTTGATGATAATTTAGAAATTTTATCTAATATTTGATTATAAAAAAATTGTGAATTATGTTATTGTATTCTTGAGTTTTATTATTGGAATTAGATGTTCGTCGTATGCTCTCACCTCGCCATTATGGATCTTGGTGATTAGAAAATGGACTTGACTCAATGACTATTAGTTGATTTCCTTATTTGATGTTAATCTAGAAATTTCATCTTATATTTTATTATGGAAAAGTTGTGAATTATGTTATTATATTCTTAAATTTTGTCATTGGAATTAGATTTTCATCACATGCTCTCACCTCATTGTTATGGATCTTGGTGATAAAAAAATGAAGTCAATCCAATGATTATTAGTTTATTTCCTTATTGATGTTAATCTAGAAATTTCATCTAATATCTTATTATGGAAAAAGTCATGAATTATGTTATTGTATTCTTAATTCTTATCATTGGAATTAGACTTTCGTTGTATGCTCTCAGCTCACTATTATGGATCTTGGTGATCAGAAAATGGAGTAGATCTAATGATTATTAGATGATTTCATTATTTGATGTTAATCTAGATATTTCATCTGTAATTTGATTAAGGAAAGGTTGTGAATTATATTATTGTATCCTTAAACCTTATCATTGAAATTAGACTTTCACCATATGCTCTCACCTTGCCATTATGGATCTTGGGGATCAGAAAATGAAGTTGATCCAATGATTTTCTTATTTGATGTTAATATAGACATTTTGTCTAATATTAAGATTATGGAAAATTTGTGAATGATGTTGCACCTGAGTGGGTGGCAACTGTCGAAGAACTATTTGGAGAAATTGCACCCTAGAAAGGGTTGCATACCCACTAATACTATGATTAGATAATATGACTATCAAACAACAATCCAATTTTATTTTTAAATTGTGATTATTGATAGTCCTCTTCTTTCTTGGGGGTTTGGCTAGAGCCCAAGGGGCTTCATGATGTCAATACGGTTGGGTAGAGAGCAAGCCCTTATTCAATGGTATGCATCCATGTTAAAAGTTTGGAGTAAAGATGTGGAGGATCCCTCCTTATAATCCTTCTTGATGTTTTGTCGATTAATAAAAGAAGTATGATATAATTATCTATATTAGAAATGTGGCCTTGGTATTTTAACCTTTTCAAAAAAAATGGTGTCATACTTTTGAACTTCTTCTAGGGTGACTTTTATATTTGTCCTTCATGTATGGATTTTGTATGGGAAGATTGTGAGTCAAAAGAGTGGGTTGAGAAATGCTCTTGTAGACCTTTAGTTCCCATTGACACATATCAAGTTTCACAAGCACTATAGTTGAACCAAATGGAAGTATCGGTGGACTTTGACCATGTATCTAACCTAGTGCAACAAAGCATTATGATTTATTAATTAGTTGAAATAGAAACTTTAATTCATTTTATTACATTTTGCATGGTTTTTGGAATTAATTTATTCAATGAAATGCAGGTCATGTGTATGCAGTTATTGCTAATGAGAATAATGAAGAAGGAACAGATTATTTTTTGTGTCGTTATATAGAGAGGATAAAAGAATTGACTACCATAATCACCGATGGAGAGGGTATTGAGTATCCAATAAGGTTTGTTGTTGTCACAAGAGCATGGCTTAGAAGGTAACCTATTCCAAAATCAGATGTGTGGTTGTTTGAGGACTTTGACACAGCCATATTCTTCATTACTCTAACCTTGTTGCAACAAATATTCAATTGATAAAATATCGTGGTAGGCCACTTAATAAGAATTTATGGAAATTTTGTGAAGCTAACCATGAGGCAATACTTGACACTATAAGGTTAGAGCTAATCCACAAGGTTTAGTAGATTGAATTTGGGCCGATTGGAGGTATTCAATGTGTTGGAGCGTTAGATCAAATTGATTCTATGAAAGAGTAGAATCATTTTAAAAAATTTATATATATCATTAGTTGATTGACATATCATCTATTCATTGTATCAATTGTATGAAATGTGATTTTTAAAAAATATCATCAGCTAATTTGTATCCATGTACAACTGAAATTTTCTATATATAAACGACCAACATTCTACGAAATGTTGAAAACATAATTTTTTTGTAAATATTGTCAGTTGATTTGTATCTATGTATAGCTATATATTATATATATATAGAAACAACGAAGATTCTACCATGATTATACCAATTGATTGTAAATGTGTAAGTTTTGTACATTTTTATACCGAGAGGTGTGGTGCAGAGCACCCTAGACATTTTAGCCTTAGGATTGCATAATAGGTGTTTTGTTGGATTTGTGTGTCATGGTCATGTAACCATTGGAATATGGTCGAATGACACCTATTTGTCATGTTAGAATCATTTTAGAGTCAGTTTTAGGCGTAGGAGTTAAAGTTTGGAAGAATCTTGTCATATTTGCCAAATATAGGCATATTTGTAAGAGTCATTGGTCAGGCCATTCTTTGAACCTTTTTGTAACCGATGGAAGGTGGAACAAAAACATTAAAAATATGTATAAGAACCTCGAGGAGGAAGCAAGATATGTGTAGTTGAACTTTTATGAAGAAAATAAAATAGGTCACTGTTTTCTGTGTATTTTTCTGTGACATTCACTGTTCCAGCCTTGGTACGGTTCTGAACAGTAGGTTGTTTCTTTAGAACTGTGTGTATCTTGGTGAGGACATGAATTAGCTTCATTTTGCTTCTGGTTAGAGTCTTTCACCTTGTGTGTGAAGCGTTTTATGCTCTGTTTCCTAAAACTGCATGTGATACCCTATCCTAAGGGTTTGAGGCCAAAGATGTAAACTAAGTACCCCATTCCACCCTTCTGTAACTTGGTGGAATGGAGGAATAGATAGGATTAGGTAGGATGATGAGGTTTTGGAGCAATAAGGTGTTGACTGAAGAATGTGATATGATGCCAAGTTGAATAGAGGGTGTTTATGCATGAGTTTGATGGTTTGAGACTAGGGCCTGAGGGAATATTGCTGAGAAAGGTTGGATATTGAAATTTTAAGCAGGTGCAGGTCCATTCAAAGGTGTTTGAAGCATTGGCACGATTGTGAGAGGCCTGGAACATAGATTTCCAATAAACCCCTTGAAAGCTAGTCAAAGTGAGGGTTTTTGAGTTAGGTACCGTGGAGAGCCAATCCCTTGACAAGAATTGTTGTTTTAGGCTATTTAGGACTAGGGAAGAAGGTCTGAGCAAGTATGAGAAATTGGTGGAGAGTTTGAAGATAGGTTCCTTTGTAAAAGTGGCCTAATTGGCCTAGGAAGACAACGTAGAAGCTTGGTTTTGAAAGTGATGGTCCAAAGTGACCTAGAGTGTTTTTGAGAGATGTTTTAGATGAGTTTGAAGGGTATCTGAATATAGCTTTGTATCAGGGTTACAGTGCTTACACAGAGAGAAAAGCTTTGACAGTCCTCTTTGGAGACCTACAAGGATGGAGTAGCTAAATGGAGGAGATCACCCTTGAACTTTGTGGCAAGCGTGATAGATAGTTGAATCATGTTTCATTGGTCAATTTAATCTTGTTAGATGCCTCTCCAAGCCCAAGTTAAGTTCTGGTGTCTTTGGATAAGTTTGGAACTCCTATTTTAAATGTTTGTGTTGAATGGTGTTTTAGAGGGAAATATAGTTGAATAAGTGTGTCAAGAAAGGTGAGTTAGAGATGTTTGCTGAAGATTGATTGAAGGTGTTGACTTCTTCCTTTGCATTGCATCAAGGTGTTCTTCAGTTACATAATGGGTTGAAGAACCCGTGTACATAAATTGAGTGAGTGATTTAAATTGGCATCTGTTTGATGTGTAGCTGACTGTTGGATGCATGGAAGTCATTGTCTTTAGTGGGTGGTAGTGGAAGAGATATCTTTGCTAACGTTTGATCTTTGTAATGACAATGCCTATTAAATTCTGCATGGAAACAAAGTTTCAAGATTATCACTTTTATATAACCAATTTTGTGCATTATTGTACCAAAACGCGATCTTGCCTCTTTGTGCCTCAGCCTGGTTTTTCTTTTTGCAGGTTTTGCTTTTTCCAGTTTCAGCAAGTGTTTTTTGTTTTCATTTAATTTGCCTTGTTCTATTAATTTCGTGTTTGTTTTAATAATTTTATGGACTGAGAGAACTTGCATTATAAGCTTCGATTTTTAAAATTTCACTGCATCTCTTATGGATGTCGTGGATTGTTCTCACCAAATATCATTCTTCCATGCATTTCTGTTATGAATTTCTATCATGAATTTCCACATAGCAGAACACCCTTGCAGGATTTTATTTGCAGAGTTTGGAGTTATGTGGTCGTATCTGCCTTTGTGAGAAGATCCTTTTATTGGAGTCATTACTCGAATACCTGTCGAGCATCGAATAGACACTACCTTGAGCCATGCCTCCATTAACATTTTTTGAATAGAGATTCTTCATCATTTTTCATTTGAAGGGTGTGGCACATAGCATAATGTTGGTGGAGAAGCCTATTCGATTTGCAAAAGATTTTTTATTTGAGTTGTTAATAGTTTGATGGTGATGCCTCAAACATTTTCAACTCCCCCTGCGAACTGCATTTCTTATTTTGCTTATTGCAGACATTGCGGCACAACCTTCATAGGTAGCGTAGCCATGATTATTTTAACACTATTGGAGGGATTTTTTAGCACTGCCTACCAGAGACAACGTGATTTGCACATGGCCTCCAGTGATTATGCACCAGAGACACCTTGAGGAAGCATCCAAGCTGCCTGCAGTCTCTTTAGGCTCGCATCCATTCTCCTCCTGTGCAACCTTCTCTACACAATGGGAGCTTTGGAACGGGGTGTATGCAAAATCTAGTTAGAGTAATTTATCTTTAAATAGTCTTCCACTCCTATAAATTTACGTGTATTTAAAGTAATACATCCCATAGCACTAGAGGATGCCTTCACTTCCACAAGTATTGAGATTATAGAACAGACCAAAACAAATTAAATTTTCTCCCTCCTTCGGCAATGATGCCATTTGCAGTGGGGACGATGTTACCCAGACAAAAAAGATGCTCCCCATTGTCTGGTTTCTAGCGATTCCAACAATGAATCTGACCGTCATTGTAATGATGTCAAAAAAAGATTGGCAGTATAATAGGGAGCACATAAATACTAGCAAGCTTGTATTCCCCACCAAATCCAATCTGTGATCTATGCTTGATGAAACCCACCAAATCCAATCTGTGTTCTAATAGACGATTCAAATTAAATGACCTATTAAATGCACTTTGGCCAATTTAACATTGAAACTGTTTTAGGCATAAGACACCAAGAAACTAAAAATTACATTGACTAGGTATATCAGTCACAAAACAACATTGAAATTTTTTTCATGGTTCCATCATTATATGAGTTGGTAGATAGCCTATTTATTTATTTAAATAGATTTATGTATTTTTAATTTGAAAGTTGGTAGATAGCCGCCTATTTCTTCACTATAGAAATAAGTAGATTTCTTTAACTAAAAATAAAAGTTAAGCATTCAAAAAGTCAATATATTTAAGAGTTTTGATACCATCAAATTCTTCCAAAGAATCATTATGGCCACATTCTTTTTGATGTTAGATCAATATAATAAGCAAGGAAAGAATAAAGATCTCAATATCATCAATTTTACCTTAAGTGTGATCTCACTTCATTTATTTTGTTATTGAATCAATACATTCAATAAAATTCAATTTTCAACAAATTTCTTCTAAACATACAATATCACCAATAAACAAGTATCCATGGACTTAATTTTCACTTTTAAATTTCAAATAAACTTTTAAAAATATCAATAATAAGTAAAGTGTGGCTTTCATTGACTTGATTGATTCTCCTCGACACCATAATACTATTTTAACACTAATTCTAACAACTAGCTTATATATCTTAATATATTAATCTATATATTATACGTCGAGAGATATCATTTTTGAGGCGTATTTTTTTTGTTTTATTTGCTTTTTTGAATTATAAAAAATACGCCTCGAAAATGATATCTCTCGGCGTATAATATATAGATTAATATATTAAGATAGATAAGCTAGTAGCATCCGTAGTGCCGTATGTGAAATATTACTTTAGCATGTGTTTGAAAAATATATTTTTATTCTTTGCAAATATTGAATGAGATATTTCACATTAAATCAAAAAAATAATCTTCATGCTCTATCAATAGAGTTTAATAGAAGAATGATATCCAATAATCTATGCATTACATAAACTTATTGTGCTTCCAAAGATTTGAGTCTTTCTTCCTCAGCTCTCCTTTTGGTGAGTTGCTTCCTCGTTTTCATTTTTTCATAGTGATCGTATGAAAATGGTGGTGAGATTTTGAGTCCATCCAAGGATTTAACATGTGAAATAGCAACAAATGTTAATCCTGTTCTTTCTCTCGGTCCTATATCAATTGTTGCCTTTGAAAGAGTCAATCTTTGTGATTTGTGGATTGTTAGTGCCCAAGCTAATCGTAATGGCAATTGATGTGTGCACCCCCTTTGTATTGGTGCAATTGGAACTATATTTGGAGATGCATCTTCAAATGGCATTCCTGAGTAATTATCAAATTGAACCATAACATATGTTGGTGGATCTAGTGGGGCACTTCTAGGTTTGTATATGATATTTCGAATGTACTCGAGGCTCCATTTACAAGGCCTGCTTCTATCCATAGATTAGAGGTTAACATGACTCTTGCATCCTTCGCAATTAATAATTCAACATCCAATTCATCATTTTGACCTCCTTCTGTATTATTACTACATTCTTTAGTTCCAATGCTACGGGCTATTGGTCTTCTTAATGAATGTAATTTTTTCCGATTATGGTGATATACATTATCATTTGTTGCAAATAGATGCATACTATTATCACACTCTTCCCGAACTGTTTGAAGTAATGAAACATCTATCCTTGTCATCAATAATTTCCAGTCATCGATTGTTGGATTTGCATCTCTTATATTTGTGAGTAGTTGTCGAAACCTTTTCTGGTCGTCACCTTCACCTTCTTGTCTGAATACCTTATCCAAAGTAACAAATATCTTAAATTCTTCCCATAGCAATTTTGCATGTACATTACTATCATAAGGAGGTTTGTCACTAACAGGAGGTAGTTGTCCCAAATCTCCTACCAAAATGATTGATCTTCCTCCAAAACTCATGTTTGATTTTTTTGGAAAAGCTTGGCGTAGTCTTGAATCAATATTTGTAAGCAATCTTTATCCAATAAAACTCATTTCATCAATCAATATGTAGTTTATATGTCGCAGTTCTTCTTGGAAAGTTGTGAGCCTTGTTCCTTCTAATTCAACAAAATCTTTAATTGGAATTCTTAGTGTTGAATGAATTGTCGATGCATCCTGAAGAGCTTGACGAATTGCATGAATTAGATATGATTTACTTGTTCCAGCTGTTCCTTGGATTATCTCCCACTCATGTTCAATTGTATTATGATTATTATGTCTAGCATCCTCATCTTCAGAATCATTATAATTTTTAGTCTCATCTCTAATATTCATTCGCTCCAAATGCCATGGATTATAATTGAGTGACTCCCAGTTTGATACAATTGTAGCCCTATTAAGTCTAATATCTCTTTGTATATTACGAAATGACTTGTACAACAATAATTCTGACCAACAAAAGTCATCCCATTTTTCTGATTGATGTGTAGTTATGGTGGTAAATCTTGGAAACACTCTCACAATAGCTGCGATAGTCCTTGCTTTCCATTTGTTATCTCTTCTTTGCTTGGGATTATAAGTCCAAGATCTAGCTGCATCTATAAGTGTAACACTTTCCATTGCATATGGTCTTTCCAAATATCCTTCAATGAAATGTTTTAGGTGACTTTCATCATCATCTTCGCCATTTTTTGTCATTGGCTTGAACACTTCTCTTGAAACATTTAATGTGACAAATACTCTACTACATTCTACCAATGGCAATTCCAACAACATATGGCATGTTTCTTGTGCTCCAATGTCTCTTTCAATGAGTGTTTCTGTTAGAAGTCTTCTATATGCTCTTGATGCTGCTTCATCCGGGTTTTCAATATTTGCAAGTCGCATTAACATTTGATGATATGTTTCTGAACTCTTTTCAGCTTTTGCTACATACTTTGCAATATAATTGATTACAACATGTCTTGAAAGAACCGGTTGCCAATCTACATTTGCTCTCCATAATTGAAGAATGATACAATTATGTGTATTCACTCAATCATCATTTCTTGTAGGTTCATATGTTTTATCTCCTGTGGTTGGGTCTTCAAATAATTTTGATCCATCTAGATGCAATGGCCATGGTGCATTGTACCTGAAAAGAGAAGGTCATTTGCTAGTTTATATAAACATTTTGATTATTACTTGATACAAAATATTTGAATATATGAACAACTCACCTACAAACCATCCTTCCTCTTTTTTTACGAAGTCAAGCACCTTCTTTACATATTGTATGGCATTCAACACAATTGAGTAACTCTTCATAGTCATGTTCAAAGTCTATTTGGCTCAATTGTTGTGTATTTCGAAGGCATGGATGTTGTGCAAAGTTTTGTAGGACCTTTGTTCACGTCGTTGTCTCATGTAATTTCGAGCATATTCTCTTCGATGTTCTCTTCGTTGTTCCTCATTTTCAAAATTTAATCTTGGGCGAGGCATCCTAAACAATTATTTAAAAATAAAATATAAAAGTAAAACAATATTATAAATATGAGAAATTTTACTATACACTAATTCCATAAAAAAAATATATCACAAAATTAATACATATTTATTGATAAATCTTATTTATTTATAATTAATAATTAATTATTTTATTTTATTAATAAAAAAAATGCCTTTAAAAAACAATTGAAAAATAAAATATATGCAAACTCTGTTGTAACAAATAATAATTTTGATAATAAAATAGAAGTAAAATTTTATATTAATAATTAATTATTTTATTTTATTAATAAAATGTCTTTAAAAAACAATTGAAAAATAAAATATATGCAACTCTATTGTAACAAATAATAATTTTTGATAATAAAATAGAAGTAAAATTTTATTTATAAATTACATATTAGAATTTACTTTTTTACAAATCATAGAACAAATAATGATAGAAAGTAAAATATGTATTTCGGATGTGAGAAATATTACTTACTTGTAATTCGTAAAATATTTTTCTGAAATAGTTACTCCACCTTCTCACAATTCATAAAATGTTTTCCTGAAATAATTGCCCTTCGTGAATTTGTAATTTGCATTTATATATATTTTAATATGTCATGAGTTGTTTTTGTTAACACGCTCACATTTCGCTTCGTGCTGCCACTGTAGGTTACGCCTCTTGGCGTAATAACACTACTTTAACATTGATTCTAACAATAATGCTATCGTAACACTAATTCTAATAATAACACTTTTTTAATACTAATTATAACAATAACACTAATTTTAAAACTAATACTAACACTAACACAATTTTAAAACTAACACTAACACTAATTCTATCCCTACCACTAACTCTAATTTTAACACTAACATTAATTGTAATAGACTACCCCTAACTCTAACTCTAATCCTAAATCTAACCTTAACCCTAACCTTAACATCAACACTAATTGTAAGCCTAACCCTAACTTTAATTCTAACTTTAACCCTACCCTAACCCTATTTCTAGAACTAACACTAATTCTAATAGTAACCCTAAACCTAAACCTAACCTTAAAACTAACACTAATTCTAACTTCTAACTCTAACTATAACAATAATTCTTACCCTACCCTTATCTCTAATTTTTAATCTAACCTTAACCCTAACCTTAACCCTAACATTAACACTAATTCTAACCCTAACTCTATTTCTAACTTTAACCATGACCCTAACCCTATTTCTAAAACTAACACTAATTCTAACTGTAACCTTAGCCCTTACCCTATCCCTAAACCTAATCCTAAAACTAACACTATTTTTATCTCTAACTCTAACATTGACACTAACTATAACCCTACCCTTAACTCTAATTGTAACCCTTACCCTAGCATAAACACTAATTCTAATCTTAACCCTTCACTTATAACTTTAAACCTAACCCTGGCCTTATTTATAAAATTAACACTAATTCTAACTATAATCCTAACCCTAGCCTTATTTATAAAATTAACACTAATTCTAACTATAATCCTAACCCTAATTATAACCCTAACCCTCTCTAACACTAATTACTAGCAATCGCACCTTCATGTGCAATGGGTACATCAAAGACATAGTAGATAATATTGTGTTAATTTGTTTTAACTATCATGTGGATGAGAACTGAAAAAATCATCATGGAAAAAGCTGGTAGAAAGGCTTTTTAAATAATAAACTGGAAAAAGCTAAACCCAAAAATGTTATGTATCTAAACTCAGAATGTAGTATTTTCCAAATATTATTGAAAAATTGCATGTTAGCTCTTTGGGAAAGGTTGTTGGTTATTCTTGTTTAAATGCTAACTTTGTAAATTGCAATTAAAGTGGACTGAAAAAAAAACCATAACTCCATATTGCAAGGACATTTTTGGTAATTATAATTGTTTAATTGGGAAATTAACGTAGATGAGACAATCAAGAAATGTATTCTCAGAGTATTTTAAAACTTTGGACTGAATTCTATTCGATATATTTTTAGATAAACATTACTATTTCCTTTATAGATACAGATCCATTTCAATAGAAGGAAAATGTAAAACATGCAAATTTGTTGAAAAAAGTCTCTAATTTTTTAATTATGTGCAACCTCATTCAACTCTGTTTTTTTGTCCATTGTATAACCTCTTTCCCCTGACTCAATTCTGTAGTGCAATTTCATCGCATTAATAGAAAGATTCCATTGGTAAAATGTAATTTTCATCGCATTAGTAGAAAGAGTCCATGCAGATGTTCGCAAGCAAGAAACTGAACAATTCTAACGTGTGTGAAAAATGAACCAGACAGCCCATGTGAAAGGCTCTGCTAACTCTTTTAAAGAGAATAAAATATTTATATTAATGTTAAAATTATCTTAAAATACATTACAATAATCAAATCTTTGACTTTCTCAGACTGTAAATTCTCTGCCTAAGAAGGAAAAACCAAACCAATAATTACAAAATATAGGGTACTGATGTTTTAAAATTAAAATCAACGCCACAACCAAAATGTTATTAACATTGACTGGTACACAGTATGGCACAACACAGCTAAAGCCTAATCACTTAAACTTACCTCAAGATTCTGTACATATTGTGTTGTGTTGTGGCCGTTTTTTTCTGCTTTCCCGCCGCTATTGGTTTCCACTCCTCCCAACTCTTCCTCGTTGGTATTGGCCTTTCACTTCTCCAATTTGGCGAGCTGCAGCCTGAAAATAAGATTTGGACAAGGTTTTAGGGTAGTAAGGATATTGACTGGGTTCACAAATTACAGTCCTTACAAAACATATGGCAGCCCTTTGAATTTCCAAAAGGCACCAAACATCACTATAATTTATTTAAGAAGTGGGTCCCGGTTCTGTAAAGGAATCTCATGGTTAAAGAAATCTCAAATAATTCCCAAATTGAAAACCTCAATTTTTTGCACAGTATAATTAATTCAAGAAGTGGGTCCCGATTCTGTAAAGGAATCTCATGGTTAAAGAAATCTCAAATAATTCCCAAATTGAAAAATCTCAATTTTTTGCACAGTATCCTTTTGACCAATTAAACCAATAATGACCTAAACTGGTCTATCATAAAACCAAAATACTACCAAATGTGTAATTAACTAGAAAGAAACACAACACTTTTATCATTGATGGTCACTGATACTTTTACAGTTAAGCAGTTGTGTTTGTCTATTCCTCACCAGCTGCTCTATGTATTTGTTGGTCTTTGACTCTATCAGTCTTCTCTAATTTTTTGTTTTGCTTAATACAAAAATATAAAAAATTGGAAAGAAAAGCAATGCAAATGCTTATTTTGCTACTTTTATCATCAAAAGCCCAAATTAAGAAATAACAGGAACACTCACTAGTGTTCCAAGAATTTAAAAAAAAACATATATCTTTCTTATTTATTTATGGTGTAGAGTTATATTGCTAACCTGGTTAATACTTTTGAGACACTTGAATTGAGGCCCATCTTTGTAATCCCCTATTCGAACCCAAAAATGTTCTTCTTTTTGCTCCAGAAAGTTAAACGAAGTGGAAGCATTGGAAGTCTTCTGGGGCATCTCCATGTTATGAACAAAATTCTTCATGCACTTGTTATGCCAAAAAATTGAAACCCATTGAAAAAGTAGCTTCAAGTTGACTGTAAGGATTGGAAGCCATAGCTCATGTCCAGCTGATATCTTGGAAGTTCATAGTTTAGAAAAACTTCAAGACTATCACGAACTATAAGAGATAAAGATAAAACCCTGAAAGTCTTTCAATCCGACCGTTGGGATGAGAATTCCATTATAAAGCCTTGGCAAATCCAAACTGTGTACTAATATATTACAAATTGAAATTTGGGAAAAGAGACCGGTTCATTTTTTATTATCTACTCACACGTAAAACCAAGACAACAAAGCGTACAAACTTTTGTTCAAAACCATCACAACCCCCATGTATATATATACTCTACATGGAGAAACATGGCAATCATTTGTAGTTTCAAGGAATTATTTATATCTGGGTAGATTGTTTTATACCACCAGAGGTCCATATCATGTCAATACCCAACCAATCAAGCAAGACCAATTCAATATTTCCCCATCGAACCAAATTTATGAAGCAAGCAAGCAAGCAACACTAAATGGCACAGGACAAGCCCATACAGACCCCAGGCGGCGGGGGCAGCGGCGAGGCGAGCACAATAGAACCAAAGGGGATTAAAAGTCTCCTACGAAGCGAAGACATAATAACTTCTCATAAGCTTTTATGTTGGGTGCTTGCTATGGAGGAGCTCATCTTTGAATTGTTGGTGCCTATTGCTCCAGCAAGCTCATCTGAAGCAATCATCTTGTTCGACCTCTAAATCCAGTCCCTCATCTTCACTTTCCCCTCAAAGTCGGGAGAGAGCTGAGAAACCCTAGAGAGCACCATCAATATGTTAGTGCAAATGGTGCATACTACCGAGGGCGGAGCAGGAGTAGACCACCTGCGCAGTCACCACATTACCCACAAAAAATTATGATTTATTTTTTTACGTGAAAAGCGTTGAAGGCATCAAAAACAGTAAAAAGCGGTTAACGAAATATCAACGACGGGTAGACTTTCAATCATCTCCACCCTTTTGGTAAAAGGTATATCATGGATTTTTAAAGTATGGGGGCGCAAGGATGGTTCTTGCAGGTGATAAAAGGGGGCAAGCCACTTACCTCAAGTTTCTACACAAATTGTGTCGAGCTGTCAAAGATGCCCATGAGAAAAACTGTGAAGACTTTGAAAGAACACACAGGAAACCTAGCACCACCTAATGTCGTTCACGCCGCCTGCTTCACCATCCATAATAAATTTTGCAATAACTGCTATGCTGCGTAGGCAAGTGGAGAAGCCAAAGGTCATTACCAGCAAGGAAGAAAAAGGTGCGTAAACGGCCAAAAAATTGGTCAAAAATGATGAATGACAGAGATTCATTACATGGTGGTTGATGGACTATCAGTCCATCTGCACCGTTCGGCGTAAAAATGGATTGCAAATCTTGAGCGTGGGGACGCCTTTGGCGTAATAACTCTAACCCTAACATTGAAACTAAAAGTAACATTAATTCTACCTATAACTCTAACCCTAAGCTTAACATATAAATTTGTATAAAATTTGAACACTAACACTAATTCTAATCAAGGTTATAATTATGATTAAGGGTAGGATTGATGTTACAATTAGGACTAGGGTTCAATTAGGGTTATGGTTAGTGCTAAGATTAAATTAGAGTTAGGGATCAAATAAGATTATCATTATGGGTCAATTAGGGTTAGGTATATGGTTCAAATAGCATTACTATTAGGGTTAACGATAAGGTATGATTAGGGTTAGGGTAAGTGCTCAATTAGGGTTAGGGTTAATGTTAGAGTTAGGGTCCATTTAAGGTTAGGGTTAAATTACGGCTAGAGTTAGGGTTCAATTAGGGTTATTGTTCATGTAGGGTTCATCTTCTATAATAAAGATTGGGGTTAGGGTTATGGTTGATATTTGAAAAAGGTTAGGATTAAGGTTCAATTAGGATTTAATTCTTCTAACCCTGATCCTATCTGCAATCTAAACCCTAACCCTATCTGTAATATATATATTTTATATATATTATTAATTTAAATCTAATTCTATCTCTAACCCTAACCCTATCTGTAATCTAAACCCTAACCCTAATATTAACCCTAACCCTACCCCTAATCCTAATTATATTTTTAATTTAACCCTAACATTAAACTTGACCATAATGCTAACCCAACCTTGATTCTATTTCTTTTTCTAACCCTAACCGTAACCATAATTTTACCTCTAACCCTAACCCTTTTCTTAATCTTAACCATAACCCTAATTATATTTCTATATGTAACCCTAACACTAACCATAATTCTATCTCTAACCCTAACCCTATCCCTAATCTTAACCTTAACCTTAATCTTGACCCTAACCATAACCATAATTCTATTTCTAACCTTAATTGTAACCCTTATCTTAACCCTATCCCTAAACTTGACCCTAACCAAAACGTATTTTTAACCTTAACTATAATTGTATAGCTAACCCTAACTCTAAATCTATTTCTATCTCTTGCCCTAACCTTAACCATAATTCCATCTCTAACCCTACCATTTGCCTAATCTTAACCCTAACACTAATCTTGATCCTAAAACTAACTTAAAACCTAATTATATTTCTACTTGTAACCCTAACTCTAACCATAATTCTATCTGTAACCCTAGTCCTATCCATAATCGTAACGTTAACCCTAATCCTTACCTCAATCGTACCCTTAACTAATGTTGGAAATTAAAGTTTAAATTTAGTAAATTTAAAGTTTATATTTAGTAAATTAGTTGTTAGATTAGTAAAAAAAAATTAATTGTTAGTTCTGAGGAAGTTATTCCCATAAGGGAATTTGGAGTGGTTATTCATGGGAAAACAATGGCTTTAAAAAGCCCATGTATTGAATGTAATTTATTACCCCGAATGAATATAATTAAATTCCTCTTTTTGTTTGCAATGTAAATCATTTGCTTTTTATTTTTACTACTCTACATTGGTATCAGAGCATCAATGGTTCATGTGTGCTTGTGATTAAAGAGAGTATGGAGGCTTGTTGTGTAGAAGGTGTTTGAAGGGGTTTTAGCATAGAGATCAAAATCTATTTTTGATCTTTAGTAAGCATTTTTTTTTCAATGTGTGAACCAACAACTATAAGGAGGTGATACTGTATGAGATTTAAAAAAAAAACTCAAAGTTGCAATTCATTCTGAATATTTATGATCTCTCTATTATTCTATAAAAATGGAGTGATAAGTGATTAGATTGATTTTATTTTAAAATAGAGAAATCATATTTTATTTCGAAGTTTGAGGGTCATGAATTTCATACATGACAAGTCAAAGTGCAACTAGTTTTAATAGAAAAAGATCTTTGGGAGATTGTTAATGGAACTATTAAAAAACCACAAGATGTAGATGAACTATTAAAATGGACAACAAAAGATCGAAAAGTTGCAACATTTATTGGTCTTGGATTATCTAATGCATATTGACATCATATTAATTTGACAAAAACCTCAAACCAAATATGGGAAAGTCTTAATTCTTTATTTGGTTCACACGCTTCAAGTGCTAAAATTGGAATGAAACAAAAACTTTTTGGTTTGAAAATGAATGAGGGTGATAGTATTGTTCAGCATATTAATACATTTTGTTCTCTTCTTAATCAGCTTGTTGGAATAAATTGTGCAGTTGATGATGATGATGCCAAAGCTATTTTATTAAATAGTATTCCCTCAAGTTTTGACAATGTTGTGTTTACTTTAAGCAAATTGAATCCAAGCCCAAGCTTAGAGAATCTGATATCTTATTTGATTGATGAAGAGAAAAGAGTCTCTAAAACTCACTTTACTATTGTTGAATCTACTTACTTTGTCAAAGGGAAAACTAATGCTTCAACAAGAAAGAATAAATTCAAATTCTTCTATTGTAATCAAAGAGGACACATTCTAGTAAATTGCATTCAACGTGCTAGAGATCTTATTGATGGCAAGTTAAAAACAGATAATGCTTTAATCGCCACTGAGGAAGAGGGAGAAATATGTAATATGGCATTGTGCGATCTAGATGATGAAGAGTTATATGTTCTCCAATAATTAAATAGGGATCATGTTAGAGGCTGGAGGAAATGGGGACAGGAGGACAACTGTCATCCTGAGTTAGCTTCTCGCTCAGGGATGATATTTTGCATGAGAAACAAATTTTGTTTCATCTCGAGTCCTTTTAGGAGCAAGATGGGGCATGCAATGGTTTGTTGGTCTGTGGATAACTGAATCCATAAACCTAGAGAGTTGTGTTGTTGGTTTGTGCAGGTGTGTTACTGTGGATAATGGAGTTAATTTCAATTCATAGTTGGTTTGTAATCCAGAAATTTATCCAAACATGAGGAGTTTGGATCAATGCTGATGAAGAGTTGGTAATCCAGACATTTATCCACACATGAGGAGTTTGGATCAATGTTGATGAAGGGTTGGTAATCCAGACATTTATCCAAACAAGAGAAGTTTGGATCAATGTTGATGAAGAGTTGGTAATCGAACATTCATCCAGACATGAGGAGTTCGGGTTGATGCTCAAGACAAAGGAGTTTAGGTTGTTGGTGATACAAAATTTTGGTTTTCATTATTTTTCTACTATAAACCTTAAGGGGGGGATATGTAGGAATTTAAAGTTTACATTTTGGTTTACTTTTTTAAATTTTGTTTTTATTATGTAAACTTTAACGGGGGGTTGGAAATTAAAGTTTACATTTAGTAAATTAGCTGTTAGATTAGTAAAAATAAATTAATTGTTAGTTTTGAGGAAGCTATTCCCATAAGGGAGTTTGGAGTGGTTATTCACAGGAAAATAATGGCTTTAAAAAATCCCATGTATTGAATGTAATTTATTACCCCAAATGAATATAATGAAATTCCTCTTTTTTTTGCAATGTAAATCATTTGCTCTTTATTTTTACTGCTCTACAAACTGAAACCACAATTTTATCTTTTATCTTCACCCTAACCCTTAACCCTAATCCTAATCCTGACCTCGACCCTAACACTAACCATTATTTTATCTTTAACACCTAACCCTAACCCTAATCTTAACCCTAAACCTAACTCCAAGCCTAAACCAACCCTAACCCTAACTCTACCCCTATTCCTAATTTTATTTCTAACCTTCACCCTAACCCTAATCTTGACCCTATTTGTAACCCTAACCCTAATCCTACATCTAATCCTAATGCTAAACCAACCCTAACCTTAATCATGACCCTATCTCAAACCTAAGCCTAATAATAATTAATTTAATGTCTTTCATGTTGTTGCGCCACACATGCTACTAGCATTTATATATATATATATATATATGCTGAGAGATCCTTCTCGAGACACCTATTGCACTTTTATGTGAGAAATTGATTAAAAAGTAGGTGCCTCGATAAGGATATCTCTCAACGTATTTTATATATATTATTAATAAATATATAAATGCTAGTGTTAGTTGGTTTGTATATATGTATACTTGATATATTTCATTGAACATTTTAAAAACTTTTGTACATTTTGTTAATTACTCACACAATATGTAAAATAAAATGTTTCAATTTTTTAAATATGAATGTTTTTTATAGAATGAAGACAAAAACTAACTAAATAAAACCTTTAATAATGTCTAAAACTATTGAAAATTGGACAACATGGATCTTAAGAGAAAAGACTCGCATAATGTAGCTTAAAATGTTTGGGAGAGTTGGGGTGAAAAATAGAACTATGCCTAATATAGACGTACACACTGAGACATGTTGGCTCTAATGATTTGGCCCCACAAAGAACAAAATAAAAATTAGGCTACCTTGCAACTTAACATTGAATATATTTGATGATTTTTGAGGTAGCAAAAAAACTTTCACCACAACCTAATGGATTAGAGATATGAAAAATTGAGAGAGGGTATTATAGAGGGACCCTACATGTCCTTATAGTTTTAAACAAAACGTTTGTGAGTGCCACAGTTTTTAAGAAATAGCTCATCAATTTTTTCCAATTTTAGCATTTAAGGTTCTTAAGAGAAAGCGCTGGTACAATGTAGCTTAGAACGATCTGGCATGTTGGAGTAAAAAATAGGACATTTCCTAACATTAAACCACCCACCTAGATGGGCTGGCACTATTGGTTTGGCTGCACAATGGATGAAAAAAAAGCTAGGTAGCATTATAACTTTTCATTGAATGTATCTAACAATTTTTCGGGCAACAAGAAAAGGTTTCACCAAGGCCAAATAGATTGGAGCTATGAAAAATGAGAGAGGGTACTATAGAGGGGTCCTATAGAGCCCTATATTTTCAAATAGACTATTTTTAAGTACCATGGTTTCTAAGAAACATCTCGTCAAAGTTTGCCACTTTTTAGCATTTAGGACTCTTAAGAGAAAGTGTTGGTACAATATAGCCTAGAACAATATGGCATATTGGGGTGCAAAACAAAACCTTCCCTAGCATAAACCCACCCACTTGGACATGGCGGCACTATCGGTTTGGCCACACAATGGATGGAATAAAAGTTAGGAAACATTGCAACTTTTCATTGAGTGCATTTGATAGTTTTGGGGCCAGCAAGAAAAAAATTTCACCATAGCCAAATGGATTGGAGATATGAAAAAATGATAGGGTATTGTAGAGGGACCCTATAGATCCCTATAGCTTCAAACAAATTTTTTTAAAGTGCCATGGTTCCCGAGAAACAACTTGTCAAAGTTCACCACTTTTTAACATTTAGGGCTCTTAAGAGAAAGTGACGGTACAATGTAGCCTAAATGATCTAACATGTTGGGGTGAAAAATAGGGCCTTTCCTTACATAAACCCACCTAATCAAAAATTTTGGCACTGTTGGTTTGAACACACGATAGACAAGACAAAAGTTAGACAACATTACAACTTTTCACTGAATGCATCTGACAATTTATGGGATAACAAGAAAAAGTTTCACCATGGCCAAATGGATTGGAGATATGAAAAAATGAGAGAGGGTATTATAGAGGGACCCTACAACTCCCTATAGCTTCAAACAAAAAAAATTGTAAGTGACACAACTTTTGAGAAACAACTCATTAAAGTTTGTCACTTTTTGGAATTTAGGGATCTTAAGAGTGAGCACTAGTACAATATAGCCTGGAATGATCTAGCATGCTAGGGTGAAAATTAGGACATTTTACAACATAAACTTGCCCATTCAAATGTGTTGCCACTATTGGTTTGGCTACATGATGGATGAAACAAAAGTTAGGCAACATTGTAAGTTTTCATTGAATGCATCTAACGGTTTTTGGGGTAGCAAGAAAAAGTTCCACCATGGCCAAATGGATTGGATATATGAAAAAATAAGAGAGGGTATTGTAGAGGGACCCTACATCTCCCTATAGATTCAAACAAAATGTTTGTAAGTACCATAGTTTTTGAGAAACAGCTCATTAAAGTTCATCATTTTTTGGCATTTAGGAATCTTAAGAGAGTGTTAGTACAATATAGCTTGGAACGATATGGCATGTTGTGGTGTGAAATAGGACCTTTCCTAGCATAAACCTACCCACCCGGACGTGTTGGAATTTTCATTTTGTCTCCACGATGGATGAAACAAAAGCTAAGAAACATTACAACTTTTCATTGAATGCATCTAACAGTTTTTGGGGAAACAAGAAAAACTTTTTCCATGGCCAAATGGATTGAAGATATGAGAAAATGAGAGAATATTGTAGAGAGACCCTAAAACTCCATGTATCTTCATAAATAATGTTTGTAAGTGCCATGATTTCTAAGAAACAACTTGTCAAAGTTCATCACCTTTTGGCATTTAGGAATCTTAAGAGAGAGAATTGGTACAATATAGCCTAGAATGATCCAACATGTCAAGGTGTTAAAAAAGACCTTTCCTAGAATAAACCTTCCCACTCAGACATGTTGGCACTATCAGTTTGGCCACACGATGGATGAAACAAAAGTTAGGTAACATTGCAACTTTTCATTGAATGCTTTTGACAATTTTTGGGGTAGCAAGAAAAAGTTTCACCATGGCCAAATGGATTGGAAATATGAAAAATAAGATAGGTTATTGTAGAGGGACCCTATAGCTTCATGTACCTTCAAATAGAATGTTTGTAAATGCCACAGTTTTTGAGAAACAACTCGTCAAAGTTTGTCACTTTTTAGCATTTATGGATTTTAAGAGAATGAGTCAATACAATATAGCCTAGAACAATCTAGCACATTGGGGGTGTGAAATAGGACCTTTCCTAACATACATCCATCCACTTGAATGTGTTGGCATTGTCAGTTTGTTCGCAATGATGGAAAGAACAAAAGTTATACAACATTGCAACTTTTCATTGAATGCATCTGAAGGTTTTTGGGGCAACAAGAAAAAGTTTCACCAAGGCCAAATGGATTGGAGATATGAAAAAGTGAGAGAGGGTATTATATAGGAACCCTACAACTCTGTGTACTTTCAGATAAAATGTTTTTAAGTGCCACATTTTTTGATAAATAGCTCATTAAAGTTCACCATATTTTGGCATTTAGGGATCCTAAGAGAAAGCACTGGTACAATACAGCTTGGAATGATCCAACATGCTGGGGTGTGAAATAAGTCCTTTCCTAGCATCAACCTACCCACCTTGACATGTTGGCACTATCGTTTTAGCCACGTGATGCATGGAACAAAAGTTACACAACATTGCAACTTTTTATTGAATGTGTTTGATGATTTATGCAACATTTAAGAACTTGTCACCACGATCAAATGGATTGGAGTCTTGAAAAAGTGAGAGAGGTTATTATGGATTTATCCTACATGACCCTGTAGGAAAAAAATGAATGTATGGCATTCTCATCATCTAGTGGTTAGTAATTTTAATTTTGGTAAATAATATTTAAAATTTTAATGCATTAATGTTAACTTATTCATTATTATCTTTATTGCATTGCAATCTATAAATATAATGTTAAGATCAATGTTTGTTAGGAAATATTTGTCTAAATATTAATTATTTTTTTTTGGTAAGGTGATGCATTTGAATCTGTAGTTAACTTGTTGTGACATGATAGAAAAATAGATTCAAAAATTAAAATTTGGATATGGGATATGATTCATACATACACCACTTAGGGCTAAGTAAATTATGAGAACAGTTTAAACCATTTAAGCTACCAATTTACGTATACAAAATTTATATAAATTGATCTCCATTAGACCATGAGGCCGTATAAAATTTCATCAAAATGTCATACAACTACATCATGAGGGCACACAAAATGTGATCAAAATGTGATACCATCATGACGATGAACAAAATATCATCACAATGTCATATAATTCCATGAGGTCAATGTATTGCCTCTCAGTCTACAAAATACCATCAATACATATAGACACACCAAAAAAATTATCTACGTGTCATGTATAGGCATATAAAATGTGTTCATTTATGAATATTGAACACTATTTCTAAAACATTGGGCCTCTTTTAGCCCGACTAATTGAAATTCGGCCATTGCTAGCAGTCAATTTCTTACATCGTTCTAATCTCTTTTGCTCCTTAGTATTTTGTACCTCAACCTATACATACAAACTATAAAATTAGATACTATCCCAAAGTCAAAAATTATAAAAATTATTTAAAATGATACATATATTAAACACAATTACAACATACTAACTTGGTATGATTCTTCTTTCTTATGATGCTCAACATCATCAAGAGATGGTTGTCTTCGCACAAGGGTGTTTATATCCATCTATAACATAACAAATACGTATTTATCGATTATTTTGATAGGTCTAATAATATAAACATATTAACACACATATATTCATACTCATACCTGACTTAAGCTCATGGAGGATGAAATTTTTGCACTAATACCAACTTCCAAATTTTCTCTTCTCTTAGGAGGTGTGTCTAATGAATTCATCAACTAAACAAACAATAATAGAATAAACTCAAAAGTTCACAAATATATATAAATAACAAATTTGAAATTTGCAAAAACAAACTTAAATGTGTTATAGTAGTGTACCTAAGTAAATCCAATGTCATAACCATGCATGGTAGCATTTGTATTAGATGGTGATGTCATGCCCACCTATTCAATAAAAAGATATATTTTAAATTATTAAACATTATTTTGAATAGAAAGTGTTATTTTATTTTGATATATTATATAAATTTTACCTCGGATATAGATGCAACTATACAAGTTGTTGCAGGAATGTTCGATGATGTACCAAACTTTGGAATTACACCCTAAAATGCATAATCTTTGCATCAATTTAATTCAATTTTATAATAAAAAATATATTTACAATTAAAATTTTAAGTATTTAATAGATAAAACATTATAGATTAAAATCAACATACATGCATTTGACCAGCATACACCTCATTCAACAACTCATATGACATCACTACATCATATGATGCACCACCCTGATGACCCCCACTACTCCCATGACATCCATACTAACAATGAGAACACACATAGGAGGTGGAACCATCTACACCCTTCGCATTGCTATCTCTCCCAAATCCTTATATCCACTTTGTTTGTTTGTGTGCTTTTAATTCTATCACCTAGTCAAGCAAGCCAAACTTCCACCTCATCTCAACCCATTCTTTCTATCCAAATCACCCTTCCACATCCTAATCATCTCACCTTAATCATCCCTAATCCTTCTAATCATCCTCATCACTTCCTCTTAATCATCCATAATAATCCTAACTATTCCCCTAATCACTCCTATTTATCCTAATTATTCCATCATAATCATCCATTGTTATCCTACTTATCTTCATTACCATCCTAATCATATTATCCTAGTCATCCATAATCACCCCCTTTTCATCCCAATCACCTCATCCCAATCAATCCTCTCCATCCTAATCATCCCTCTTAATCATTCTAATTATCCTATTCATCTCATATTAATCATCCATTTTCATATCCTAATCATCCCTATCCATCATAATCATTCCTTTTCATCTTAATCACCTTGTCCTAATCATCCATAACCACTCTAATACTAATCACCCCATCCTAATCATTCATAATCATCCTAATTATCTCCCTAATCATTTTAATCATCCATCTTATCTTAATCATACCCAATCATCTAATGCACATCATCCCAACCATCCTAATCATCTCATCCATCCCTTATATCTAATCAAGGTCCTAATGATTATCCTAACCATTATCCATAATCCACATCAAAATCATTTTCTTTTTTTATACACTTTCATCCTTTATCTCCATCATCAACCTTAACCCACATCCTTCATTATCATCCTTCATCATCATCTTAATCTAATAACATTATCAACCTAATCCATTCTAGTCAAATCCTAATCTGATCCATTTATCCTCATCCAAAATCTAATCATCTATTATCCATCTACCTATCTCAACCATACATACAATCCCTAATCCCTAATTAAAAATCATCCTTTGAACATCAAAATTTGGTTAAGGACTTATTCTCCTTCATACCCCATATCCTTTCATCATCATCCAAATCTTTCATCCAAGGATCTTATCCCTAATCCATTATCATCCATTTCATATCCAATCTCCCAATCAAAAATCAAGACCTTAATTTCATTTCATCTTTAATCCAAACTTGCTTAAGAACATTATTATATCTTAAGTATAGTTATCAAATCCAATCAATTCCTACTTAAGAACTTTTCCTATCTTAAGTAGAAATCAAATCCAATCAACTCTTTCTTAAGAACGTTAGTCTATCTTAAGTATAGAGAATCATATTTAATCAAATCAAATCATTTTAAGGTCTTGAAATTTGGTTCCCAAATATAATCTCATCCTCCATCTTCATCCTTGTATCTTATTCTTCTAATCCACAATTCATCCCTAATCCATCATCTAAAATAAGTCATAATATTTCTTCTTCCAACCAATATTCCATCATGTCTAACCATCTAACCTATCCTCCATCCAACCTAATCTATTCTAATCCACCTTCATCCATTCTAAACCAATCTAATATCATGAACCCATATCCTAACAACAAGCCCAAAAATCACAATCAAATCCAACCCCAATCATATTGATGATGAGGATAGCCTTATTGACCAACCCGAATATGATCCCTATGATGATAGTGATAGTATTGCGTATCACCTTGAATCCATGATCATTAGACAAGATCCTCCAATCCTTCACCAATCACCCCTCCAAAGTTATCCTCAAATCTCATTAACACCTTACTACCCATGTCATCCCCACCCAATATTACTAATTTTATCCTCACTCACTACTTCAATAATGATATGGATTTCATGCTTAGATATCTCCTTGGCATTGGTGCTAAACTTCCATCCTCCCCGCCTTCATCTAATCCCAATCCATATTCTCTTGCTTATCCCTCCCCTTTATTTAACAAGGGAAACTAAACCTCTAGCCAAAATTTCCCTCCAACCCCATCCACATCCCAAATCCCCATCTCCACATCCTTGTCAAGATCCTCATCCTCATCCTCAACTTACTAATTTATAGAAGCTTCCACTTATTTTTCCACTTGTTCATCTCCCACATCATTACAATCCACATCACCCCAATATTACCAATCAAATTCATCTCATGTCTCTCATAATAATTAGCTCCAAGGACTATTTGCAAAGGTGCTAATTCCCCATGCAAAAAAAAAGTTGTACAATCTTCCCATGATGCATCCACCTTCATCACCTCCACATCAAGATAAATCTCAATCCCCTAAATCTTATGAATCTTCTACTATTCCATCCATCCAAGTTGAAGCATCTATCCAACCTTCCTCCACCATCACACCATCCACATCAAATGAACTATTTCCATCTCCTAATCTAAAGCATGCTAACATAGATTCCTCTCCATATAAAGATCAAGAAACCCCTTCTCCTCCATCTAATGATCCTCTTCCATCTCATGATCCCATTTCCAATCAAGAACCACCAATCCCTTCCATCCCATCCAATGATCCCTTGTCATCTCAAGAGAAAGATATCCCTTTATCCTATCTCATGGTCCCCTCTCTTCCACTCCATTGCATGATCCCTCTCTAAATCAAGATCAAAGTACACCTCCCACCCCACATAATGATCCTCTCCCCTCTCACTCCATGTCATGATCCCCTTCCATCTCATAACCAAGAGCACACTATACCATCCACCCCATCCCATGATCTTACCATAATTCAAGATCAAAGAATCCCTTCATCTTCATGTCATGATACTAATCCTCCACAAGATCCCACCACCCCTATCCAAGATACCCATGAACCCCATACTTATCAAATGGGTTCCTCCACCTTCATCCAAGCTAGTTTAATCCAAGACACTATCATCCCTTCCATGTCATATCCCCCTCAAAAGGAACTCACATCTTGCTTCCAAAATAATAAGTATCCCATTTACAAAAGTATTTTTCAAGCCATGAATTATCAAGGCAAAGGGTTAGGCCTCCATGAGCAAGGCATCTTAGAACCCCTTAATATCAAATAAAATCCAAAATATCATGGCCTTGGATACCAAGCTCAAGACATTGGCACTCCTTCCACCCATCCTAAATCCAACATCCCTCCATCTAAATCCAAATATCCACATTCCTCATCCTCCAAATCTATCTTGGGCCCATATGTTCCAAATCCCAATCCCTCATCCCTTCCATATATTTTGGGTCCCTATGTCCCAAAACAAATCCCTTCATACTGTCCATCCATCTTGGGTCCTTACATTCCTTCACCTAACATTCCTATTCTAAAATCCCATCATCCTCTTTATCCACCACCTCATATCCCTAATCAAGATAAAAAAAAGGTACACACCCTTAAACCTTTTCCAACATACCACTTACACCAACCCATCCATAATACATCCACATCATTCATATCAATCCACCAATACCATTGCTCTTGGAAGCAATTTGGATGCCAAATCTCAAATGCGTAAAGCCAAAAATCTATAAAAATCAAAGGATCAACATGTCCCATAAAAAATACATGCAAAAACAAAGAAAAATATGATCCAAAATAAAAAATTTAAATCCCAAAGGCCACAAAGGCCCATGAAGCAAAACCAAATTTAAAAACAATGTGGATTCTCAAAATACTGATAGAATCAATATATCCCAAAGAAAAATCAAAATTGGCATCCAAACTTGCTAATCCAAAAGCTCCATGCAATTCTAAGTCCTCCACCCCATCTAATAATCCTTCATCACCTCTACCCATTTTGGATCCTTATGTCCCAAAATCTACATCCACTCCTCTATTTAAACCTCAAAATCCAAAATCCACTTCTCTTCCATAATTCCACCACCCTTCAAGGTATGTGCCAATGTTGATCTTGGCAACATCTCCATCCACTCATCCACAAGTCTTCCATCAACCCATCTATTATCCATAATCCATTTTCCATCCTTCCATCCCTCTCATCCAATATTTTTTATAAATCCATATCCCTCTCCATCTTCCAATCCATTGTATCCTCCTTACCACCATTATACCAATGTCTATGAGCATAATACCACATAATCAAGAGATACCATCTACTGAACTAGATGTTTGAGTCCTTCCTCCCCATCCCCTTGCACTCTACACTTAGTGGAAAGCTTCATCCCTACCACATCTTATCCACATTCTCCACTATCCTTCATCATCTATCCATCATCTTATCTAATCCATCCTCCCCTTTCCCCCCTTTGATCTTGACAAGGTTAAGGATCTACATGAGAATTACATATCCTACCTCCCTTATGCTATCCATATCATACATCATATATCCCTCATCCTACCCAAATATTCCCTTCCCATCTTTGATATTGATGAAGAGCATACAGGTCAAAATGTACATGCATCAATATCTTATCCACTTGATCTTGATCATCCTATCCATATCCTCCATCCCATATCCCTTATCCTACCTCCATTATCCTATCCTAGCTAATTTATCGCATATTTCCACCCTTAATCTTCATAAAGCTAGGGGTAAAATATTTGTGCATTCTTTGGACAATGTAACCCTTACTCCTATACCATTCATATCCCTAATGCACTATCCTTCCATCTCGTGATGTTATTCTTCCATCCATGATTACACTAACCCTAGTGTGAGAAATCTTAGTCCTTTGAAACTAGTCCTTGGAGCTCCCTTCCTCTTATCTCCCATCCCATCTATCACACAAATTCATCTCACATACCCACTTCCATCCTTTCATGCTTTACCATGCCTTGGTTCTCCCTTATCATTGGATCCCATCCATTCCTCTATCCCAATCATCCTATCCTCCATCCAATCCTATCTTAGCCAATCCATTTATTCTTCCAACCCAACCATCCTCATCCAATCCTATCAAATTCAATCAATCTTGATCCATATAATCCAATCTTGCAAGCTAGTACATCATCCTACAAGCAATCCATCATTTTGATCCAAATCAGTTAATCCACTTTAATCCATTATCATCATAGGGATGTACCCTTCCCAACACATGTGTTGTTCTTATCATTAAAAACACAATCCTTGGGTTACACATTGTTCTTCTCATCAATTTTTTTATCCTTATCATCATCACCAATCCATCAATCAATCCATCCACAAACAATTCTCAGCTTGACTTGGAGCATAGTCCTTTCTTTCTTTTGGACTCTATTACCATAGGGGCATCCTAGTATTCCATATCGTAGTGTTATAAGGAATATGTTTGCACTTGACCTTTTTTTATCATGTACTTGGCACATTTTCATCTTGGTTCCTTATACCTTGGTGCATAATGTCTAGTACAATATTAAATATAGGTTGTTCATATCATTGAAGCATGATGATCATCCATCTTCCCTATCCATCTACATATTCATCATCCTTATATTCTCCCTATCCATCCACATATTAATCATCCTTATCTTCTCCCTATCCATCCACTTCTTCATCATCCTTATAGATTTCCCTCTATCCTTTTATTCTTCATCCTTTGGTCCTCTCATCTATTTTGAGAGCACACCCGTGTTATTTGAACCCACGTGTCCTCTCGAGGGGGCATACCACTACTTCCTTGTCATCCTTCCTCATCCTCACTAGTGACTTGGGCATCATGTCACTAGTTCTTATCCCTTGCCTATGCACTATGTTGTTTTCATCTTTGAAATGATGTTACTTCTCTTAGTTGCAACATCTCAAAGAGGGGAAAATGTAGACACCTAAAATAATATTTAATTAAATAAATACTTGTTATTTATCTAATTTAATCCACTTCCCTTATCCTAATAATTAATTAAATAAATATTCATTATTTATTTAATTAATTATCCCATTACCTTTATTCACCACTTATAATTAAATAAATCTATATTTATTTAATTAAAGCTAACCCTTTTTCCCATATTCCTCTAAAATCCCTTAATCCCACTTCAATTAATTAATCCTTGATTAATTAACCTTATCCACTTCCTAACCCTTTTTAACTCATTCTCCAACTTTTAACTCCACCCAATTTAATAAACCCTTCGTTTATTAATTCAACACATCCTCATTAAATTAAATAATCCTTGATTAATTGATTTAATACTTAAGCCTAATCCTCATTACTATTATTTCTTAATTTTAAATTCCCTCGCCTCTCCTTAAGCTTGCCACATAGTGACAAGTGTCCTAATCCTCTCTCACCTCCTCTCACACATGTGTGAGACCTCACCTACCGCCACTCACTCTTCCCAATGTGTGCTCACACATGTGTGAGCACATCTACCTATATCACCCATTTCCCTATTGTGACACTTGTCAAAAGGATAATGCTCTTCATTCCTTGCTCTAAACCATATCTTTCTTTTAATCTCAACCCTCCATCAACCAATCAATCCTAGACCTTGGTTCTTCTCATCAAATTTCTATATATTGAGGCCTTGGCTATCATCCTTCACATTCGCATTCTTTGTATCCTTATGTTTCCCAAATATTGAGCAACCAAATCCACTACCAACACTTGAGAAAATCTGCAAGACTCGGGTGCATCTTGTGAGCTCAATCCATGAAGAGGTGGATATTGTGAAGGTATAATCTCTTTGTGTTTGTTTCCTTATGCATTTTCATACATTTAACTTCCTATCATCTTTTACCTTTTTCATTTTAATATCCATTGAATCTATCTCCATCCCACATCATGTTGCCCAAATATTGAGCAAGCACATACACTACCAACATTAGAGCAAATCTATAAGACAAGGGTGCATCTTGCGAGCTCAATCCATGAGGAGGGAGGCAATGAAGGTGTAATATCTTATTTGTGTATTTCCTTTGTGCATTTTCATCTATTTTCCTTCATTATTATCTTTTACCTTCTTCAATTTGGCACGCCCATACAAAAGTGCTTAATTCCCCATGCAACAAAAAAAGTTGTGCAATCTTCCCATGTCATGCATCCACCTTCATCACCCCACATCAAGATAAAATCCAATCCCCTAAATCTCAGGAACCTCCTATCATACCACCTATCCAATTTATCCAACCTTCCTCCCCCATCACACCATTCACATCAAATAAAATATGTTTGTCTCCTAATCCAAAGCATGCTAACATAGATTCCCCTCCATATAGAGATCAAGGAACCCCTCATCCTCCATCACATGATTCCCTTCCAAGATAAATATATCCCTTCATCCCCCTCTCATGGTCCTCCCTCTCCCACTCTATTGCATGATCCCTCTCTTAATCAAGATCAAAGTACACCTCCCACCCCATCCAATGACCCTCTCCCATCTCATGAAAAAAACACCCCTCGCACTCTATGGCATAATCCCTCCCTATCTCATAACCAAGAGAACATTACACCATCTACCCCATCTGATGATCCTACCCCAAGTCAAGATCAAAGCATCCCTTCATCACCATCTCATGATCCTAATCCTCCACAATATCACATTACACCTATCCAAACTACGCATGAACCCCCTACTTATCAATTGGGTTCCTCCACTTTCATCCAAGCTAGTCTACTCCAAGAGCCTATCATTCCTTACATAACATATCCCCCTCAAAATGGACTCACATCTTGCTTCCAAAATTATAAGTATCCCATTGGAAAAAGGATTTTTCAAGCTATGAATTATCAAGGAAAATGGTTAGGCCTTCATGAACATGGTATCTTAGAACCCCTTAATATCAAATCAAATACTAAATTTCATGGCCTTGGATACCAAGCTCAAGACATTGGCACTCCTTCCAACCATCCTAAATCTAAAATCCCTCCATCTAAATCCAAACATCCATGTTCCCCGTCCTCCAAATCTATCTTGGGCCCTTATGTTACAAATCCCAAACCTTCATCCCTTCCATCCATTTTGGGTCCCTATGCCCCAAAACAAAGTCCTTCATCCCCTCCATCCATTTTTGGTCCTTACATTCCACCACCTATCCCTCCTATTCTAAACATCTTTCTCTTATGTATTCATCACCTCATATCCCTAATCAAGATCAATAAAGGTACACACCCTTGAACCTTTTCCAACATACTTACACTAAACCATCTATAATACATCCACATCATTCATATTGATCCGCCAATCCCATTTCTCTTGGAAGCAATTTGAATGTCAAATCTCGAATTCATAAAGCCAAAAATCCACAAAAATCAAAGGATCAACATGTCCCCTCAAAAAGATGTATGCAAAAACAAAGAAAAATATGATCCGAAATAAAAATCCCAAATGCCAAAATGCCCATGAAGCAAAAATAAAAGTCAAAAACCATGTGGATTCCAAAAATACTCATAGAATCAAAACACCTCAAAGAAAAATCAAAATTGGCATCCAAACTTATCCAAAAGTTCCATCCAATTTTAAGTCCTCCATCCCATCTAATAATCTTTTATCACCTTCATCTATTTTGGGTCCTTATGTCCCAAAATCTACATCCACTCCTCCATTTAAACCTCAAAATTTAAAATCCACTTCTTTCCACAACTCCACCACCCTTCAAGGTGTGTGCCAATGTTGATCTTTCCAACATTCCCATTCACTCATCCACATGTCTTCCACCAACCCATCCATTATCCAACATCCATCTTCTATCCTTTCATCCCTCTTATCCAATCCTTTGCATAAATCCATATTCCTCTCCCTTACCCAATCCATTTATCCCATTTATGATCATTCTACCAATGTCTATGAGCATACATCCAAGTACCATGGTCCATTTAGTACATAATCAAGGGATACCACTTATGAAACTAGATGCTTGATTCCTTCTCCCCATCCCCTTTCACTCTACACTTGGGATCAAGATTCATTTATACCACCTCTTATCCACATCCTCCACTATCCTTCATCGTCTATCCATCATCATATATAATCCATCCTCCCTTTCCCTTCTTTGATCTTGACAAGGTTAAGGATATACGTGAGCATCACACATCATACCTCCCTTATGCTATCCATATCATTCATCATATATCCCTCATCCTAGCTAAATACATCTTCCCTTCCCACCTTTGATCTTGATGAAGAGCCTAGGGGTCAAATATCCATGCATCCATATTTTATCCACTTGATCTTGATCATCCTATCCATATCATTCATCCCCTATCCCTTATCCTACCTCCATTCTCCTATCCTCTACAATTCACCCCATATTGTCTCCCTTGATCTTCATAAATATAGGGGGAAAATATCCATGCATGTTTTTGACAATGCAGCCATTACTCCTCTACCATTCATGTCTTTTATGCACTATCCTTCCATCTCATGCTAGTATTCTTCCATCTGTGATTGCACTACCTACAGTGTGGGTCATCTTAGTTCTTTGCAATATAATCCTTGGAGCTCCATCTTCCTATCCTTCATCCACCATCCTCTTATCTCCCTTCAGCTATTGTCCATCTACTAAATCCATTTATCTCCTATCCACACAATTTGTTTATCCTTCCATCATTTTCCTAAGACTTGGTTCTCCCTTGTCATTGGATCCCATCTATTCCTCTATCCTAATCATCCTATCCTCCAATAATATCTTATCCAATCCATCTATCCTCCCAATCCAACCATCCCCATCCAATCCTATCCAATGCAATCAATCCTAATCCATGTAATTTGACCTTGAAATCTAGTGCATCATCCTAAAAGCAATCCATCATTTTAATCCAAATCACCTGATAATATATTTTATCCACTTTTATCCACTATTATCATAGGGATGTATCCTTCCCAATCATATGTTCTTCTTATCTTTAACAACACAATCCTTGGGGTACACATTGTTCTTATCATTAACTTTTTTATCCTTATCATCATCATCATCATCACCAATCCATCAATCAAACCATCAATTGATTTTAGCTTGAATTGGAGCATAGTCCTTGTTTGCTTTTGGTTTGTTGTGTATGCTTTCTTATTGCTTGTGTGTTTTATCATTGTTTTCATTTATCATGGTCTCTTTCACTCCATTTCCACAAGGGCATCATGGTCTTCTATATCATTGTTTCATAAGGCATATGTTTGCACTTTGCCTTTTTGATAATGTAATTGGCGCGTTGCCATCCTAGTTCCTTATACCTTGGTGCATAATGCCAAGTATATTATCAAATCTAGGTTGCTCATATCATTGTAGCATGATGATCATCCATCCTCCCTCTCCATCCACATCTTCATTATCCTTATCTTCTCCCATCCATCCTTATTTAGTTCATTCTTCATCCTTTAGGCCTCTCATCCATTTCAAGAGCACACCTGTGTTCTCCTAACTTGCATGTCCCCTCGAGGGGGCATACCACTACCTCCTCATCATCCTTCCTCATCCTTGCTAATGACTGGGGTATCATGCAACTAGTCCTTATCCCTTGCCTACCCACTATGTTTTATTCTTTTTTGAAATGATGTTACTTCTCTTAGTTGCAACATCATCTCAAAGAGAGGGAAAATGTAGACACCTAAAATAATATCTGATTAAATAAATACTTGTTATTTATTTAATTTAACTCTTTTCCTTATCCTAATAATTAATTAAATAAATATTTATTATTTATTTAATTAATTTTTCTATTACCTTTATCCACCACCTTTAATTAAATAAATTTATATTTAATTAATTAAATCTAACCTTTGTTCCCAAGCCCTTCCACCTAAACTAATTAATTAATGCTTGTTTAATTAATTTATTTAGGCTAACTAACCTCCACTACCATTTTCATATATTTTAATTCCATCATTATTATCTCATTCTCCAACTTTTAACTCCACTCAAGTTAATAGACCCCTAGTTTATTAACTCAACCCATCCTCATTAAGTCAATTAATCCTTGATTAATTGATCTAGCCCTCATCCCTAATCCCCATTAGCATTATTTACTAATTTTAAATTCCTACATCTCACCTGCCCCCACTCACTCTTTCCAATGTGTGCTCACACGTGTGTGAGCACACCTCCCCATCACACCTCCTCCCTCTTGTGCCACTTTTCACAAGGCTAATCCTTCTTCATTCCTTGATCCAAATCCTATCTCTCTTTTAATCTCAACCCTCTATCAACTAATCAATCCTAGCCCTTCGTTCATCTCACCAAATTTCTATATATTGAGGCCTTGGCTCTTATTCTTCACATCCACATTCACCATAGCCTTATGTTGTCCAAATATCCATTGAATCCATCTCCATCCCACCATCATGCTGCCCAATTATTGAGCAACCACATCCACTACCAACATTGGAGCAAATCTGCAAGACAAGGGTGCATCTTGTGAGCTCAATCCATGAGGAGGGAGACTATGAAGGTATAATATCTTATTTGTGTATTTCCTTTATGCATTTTCAACTATTTTCCTTCATTATTATATTTTACCTTCTTCACTTAACTATCACTTTAAATTTACAAAAAAAAATTGAGCTAATTTCTTATTTAAAGCTGAATTATTAAAAAAAAGAAAAGATGCCAACTCATGTGCCCCCCTCTAATTTCTATTCCTAAATGATATCTGCACCCAAATGAAATCTTCCAACATATTTTCTAAGAAGAGATCTACATTTTCTTAACTTCAAAAAGGATACCTACCTTTTCTTTCTTATACCCTCACACAATGACTATGAATCATTTAGCATTTTTTATTCAAATTTAACTACTACATTGTCCCTAGAATAAATGTATAAGTATAAAATTTGAACTAACCTTTCTTGCACTTTATATCCCTTTCTCAATAGTCTAGAAAAAAATTTGAATTATGTTCTTATTTAAAGTTGATTGATAGAAATAAAAAATAGATTCAAACTCATGTGCCCCCTCTAATTTATATTATAAATGACTTTTACACCCAAATTAACTCTTCCAACTTATATTTTATGAAAAGATCTATATTTTTTTTTTACTTTAAAAAGATTTTTCTTTTTTCATATACTTTCACACTAGTATTTTTATAACAATTTTAACTACATTCCCACTAAAATAGAATATACAAATTTAATTTTACCTTTTGCACATTTTCTCCCCCTCTCTCGATACGAAATGTCTATGTAGCATACAATCTGACCATTTGACCAGATTTATTAATTAATTAAAAATAAAAATATTATCTTTATTTTTAATTAATTAATAAATCTGGTCAAATGGTCAGATTGTATGCTGCATAGACATTGCCCTCTCTATACTATAGAAAAGTGATCGTCAAATTTAAATTCCAATACATGTAAACAGGTGTCGGATAATGAAAACTTTTGAAAGTCCCAATGACGGAACCGACCACCAACGCTTTGCTCACCTCCAATTTAGTGGGAAATTCTTTTTGTTACCAATAACAAAGTTGTATAGAGTTGCTGATTTTTCAGCAAATAAAATTACCTTAAATCTCCTATAAAATTTTGTAATGCATTTTCTAGCTTTTAAAAGGGACGTAAACATAAATATATGTTGAGGTTTGTAGTTTAGTTAATTTTATATCTATAATGATATTTGATCCTTTCTAATATCAACATCCCACACATCATATTGAAGTTGTTATTCTAACAACTCAATGCCCCTACAATACACAATTGTCCAATATTGATATATTATGCAAGAAAGATCTTTCATTCACCCAAAATAAAGGCCGAGTAATGGTGACATCTACTTGGCCACATGGTAGTCCCACACAACTCCAAAAAATTATTAGTCTAAAAGTAAAATATCATTGTACCATTGGTTTTTTGTTATTGGTGGATCGCTCCACTCTTTAGCTCCATAGAAAGAAGGTGCACAATAAGAGCACTTCAAAAATAATTTGATCTATGCCAAGATCAATGGTGTATGCATCATATTAAAGTTGTTAGTCTAAAAACTCAATTTTGATACACCATTACCTCATGCATCCACATTCACCTTTTGTGCACACTTCATTCTTTTGATGCTTATCTCCAAATTGACACGCTTGCGCATCTCCAAATTGTAAATTTGACAACCCCATATTAGAGAACCACTGGTTGAGGATTTTAGGTTGATACTTTTTGTGAGGACCTTCTTTCTCTCCATTAGTCTATAAGACAATGAAAAAGAGGAAGATAAACTCACTCGCAAGAGACATCATAGACCCGTGAATCTCTACATTATCAAAGAACTAAAAATACAATTATGTTACATCATTGGTAAAATAAGTATGGGTGTTGGACCTAATAGCTATTCATTTTCCTCATCCAATCATCCACAAAATATTTTCATTTGATGGCCATAACATTCCAAAAGCAAGATTAATCCTATGTGAAGAAAGTGATGCAAATTGGTCCAACAGCCATTTTTTTATTTAAGTAGGTATTGCATCCAAAGAATTGAAAATTAAATGAACGGTTATAAGAATGAACATTGTGTTGAATTTATAGTGTCATGTTATCAATTTCCAAATGAGGGTTCAAGGGTGTATTCATTTTAAATCAATTCAAGATGTAGTTATATAGCAATCATGCATGCAAAATTTATGAACACTCCTCTTCCTCTACATAATGGTATTGCTCCTTTTATTGGCCTTTTTGCATACTTGTTTTGTGAAATAATATCTTTGTGCTCAATAGTTGGGTATAATATAATATATATGCTAATTTTAATAGCCTTCAATTATTTTATTTCAAATAGTGGTTCATAGATATGCAACTATGCACCATTGGTGAATAATATAAGGAGTTGTGATCTATAGATTTTCCCTCTTCTAGTTAATCATATAAAAATCTCATTATTCTTGATATGAATACTTAGGATTAAATTATTTCGATTATTGATGTGCAAATATTATGATTGCTTCCTAAAATCAAATGTTACATAAATAAGGAGTTGTGATGTGCGAATATTAGGGAGAATAAAATAATCCTAAAATTAAATGTATCATAGTTATCAACTCCATAGATGGAGAAAATTTTCTTAGAGTTATGGAAGTTCAACTTCAATGGTGCCAAATGAAGTAATCACTTAGTGCATAGGATTTATTTGATCCCACTAGAAGGGAATAAAATTCCCAATGTATTCCTCTTTCAATTCTATTTTATAAATAATGAGGATGAATATGGTTTGCTAGTGTATGGACTCATTCTTGTCAAATTGATGGGTTTAAGGAAAATCCAAGTGTTTTGGATACTTCAATCTTGTCACTAATTAGGTCAAAGGATTTTTAGCCACCAACAATGTTTAGATGAGGTCTTAAATTGAAACATAATATAGGATTTCTAGAGAGATTTTAAGCCCTAAAATTTTAACTAATTTTAAGATCCCATGTGATAGAATTAGAAAAATGGATACTATTGTTTCTCAATTTGACTAATAAAATATCTCCTCTACAATAAAGATCATGTAAAATTGAGCATCTAACGTATAATTATTTATAATAGGGATCATTGCCAAGACTTTCAAAATGACATGCAAATAAAATAATTTCTCCAATTTCATTATGAAAACTAGATCCTTATTAACAATCATTGATGAAGCATATGAATATTATATCCTTTAATTGAAATCAAATTAAAAAAAATTAATTAATGTTGAAAAGATCTTCAATCTAGATGACATGAAATTAAGAAAAGGAAATTCACTATTGATAAAGAATATTACGTAGGAGTGGAGTTAGTGTCAAGTAGAAGAATAAAATTCAATAATGTTTTTACATAAAATGAAGTAGATACTTTTGTCTACCTCTATGATAAATATGTTTATGTTATAGACTAGAATTATCAGGAACTATAAATTTTTGACAAGGAGGTGATTGAACAAGCCATATATCTTTCTCAATATGTTAAAATAATGATAAATAAATAAAGGTAAATTAATCCTAACCTGTAATTATAGAGGACCTGGGGACCAATTGCTCAGGACCCCAGGTCACAGGAGGGTCTAGAACAATCAGTTGCCCTGATCTACCTCACACTAAGGGACTGTTTAAGATAGGTTTGATGTTTAAGGGGGTGAGAAGGAAAGACAACTAATCTACCTCTTTCCTTCTGTCAACCCGAGAGGTTCAAGAAGTCAGGTGAGCAAGTTTCTAGAGTCCAGACTGCAACTTAGGCACCTCACTACCAAAGGACTCCAGTGTGGAGAATAGACGATAGCACAACGCGTTGGCATCTCAGTTGGGAATTGGCATTCGTACAAACAACAAGTGTAAAGTACAATCTAAAATTAATAGAAACCTACTAACAACCTAACAATTATGATTTCATGGGATGACAAAAAGGAGAAAGTAACTGAATAACTAAAATAGCAAGAAGAATACTTTAAGAACACCAAACTAGAATTTTACAAGAGAAAAGGTGGTAGAAATGGACCTTCGAACCCACAAGTTGAGGTCTTTGAGAACTTCACCTAGTGAGCAACCTGCACACAAAACAATGGGGAAAAATCTTGGGGTTGTTTCGAGGCTTGTCGCAGTCAAACCCCCGTTTTGGTGTTCCCACGTCTATAGACAACCAGTATAGCAATGATAGAGAATTATGATAAAGAGAATTATTGAAATGGAAGTACTATGCACTATGCTAAACAACGATATTCTACGAAAACAACACAATGATGCTAAGTGAATGGATATCACCTCCCCAACAAGATGCTCTCAAGGCACCCAAAGGAAGATGTGATCTCACAAGCTTGGAGATGCTAATGTTGCCGCAACAACGTGAGGAGAAAACCCAACCGAGTATCAACTTACTACTTCAAAAGTGGTGAAAATGTTATGAATGAAGTGTGTAGAAGTGAGAATGATCAGGAAGTTGCCAAGAGAGTCAAGAAGTGTCCCAAAGAGAGTGAATAAGATAGACAATTGAAGGTGAAATTAGAGGCAAAGGAGTTGTTCGAGGTCGGTCAAGGGTGCAAGAATGTTACACTTCATTGCCAATGGAGAGTTGTAACACCTACGAATTCCAAAGGCAGGAATCTTGTTAGGATAAAAGTGTGTCGCACAAAAATCTATGTGCCATGCTAGCGTCCCTTATAGAATATCCTCCACTAACACTAAAAATAACTACCAAGTGGATGGAAAGTGAATGAAGGAAATGGAATAGCATCATCAGATTTAATTTATCTAAGGTAGGAGGTACGTAAATGGGGGATTTGCAAGAAGTGAAAATTCATTCCATTACATTTTTCCCCCACTTTAGTGAGCATAAGTGTTAGTGAATGCAAGGTAAATTAGAGTAAAAGTTGAAAAATGTATACCTAAACCATCGAGGAAGTAGACCGCAATCTGACACACTTAAAAACACAGTAAGAGGAGATGGCTCCGTAGGTACTTGGTCCTGAGGAGAGTTGAAAAAATGTGTCACAAGTTCTTGGACTTATGAAAGGTGAACAAAGGGCTTTGTAGGTGCTTGATCCTACAAAGGAGGCACCCCAAGTGCTCGGTCCTGAGGGAGGCTAAGTGTGAAAGGCTACATGGATTTTGATAGGAGCTTACGGGTGATCACTCTTGCAAGGAAAGCTTGAGGTCCTTAGATCTCTGAGCTTGATTGAAAAAGCAACTTTGTAGGTTTTGCAAAGCAACATGTTAGCTAGCAAAACTCCACACAAGTAAACAAAAATTCATGCAAACAGTCAACAATTGAAGGAAGAGCTTTCAAAGGGGTCCGCTCATGGGACACTCTATTTGAAAGGCGAAGAAATTTTTTGTAAATGATTCTAGCATCAAAGAATCCTTCTGAAAGATCTCTTTCATCAAGGAATTCGAAAGGAATAATACTCCCTCATAAGCACAAGTTTTCAGAATTCTTCATCAGAAAAATAACTTCCTTCTCGAAGGAAATTTTTTAGATTCTTTCTTTATGAATTTGTGAAGAAAGAAAAATTTCACTAGGGGTCCTTGTTGAAGAATACAGTTTTTGAAAAATAAGGATTTTTCAAGGAGGGATTCATTGGCCACCGAATACACCTTTTGAAAATCAAGGCGGCATGATAGCCCCCCTTAGGATGGTGCATGTTGAACACAAAGGCACGTGGCATCATAAGGAGAGAGAAGAAAGTGATGTTGTGGCCTGCAATACATGATGAGATGTAATCATGGAAATTTTGTTACACACCTGAGGCACAACACCTAGGTGCCACAACATCATGAAGCAAGCAAAGAAGAGAGAAAGACAAAAAGATAACCTAAGAAAAAACAAAGACAAAAAGGGATAGGGGGATCTGATATTTCGGGGTCAGAATTGGTCATAGATATAAATAGATAGATATAAAATAATAATATATATGAATTGTCATCAACCCCCTACTATATCAGACCATGTGAAGAAAGGTATGTGCAAACAAAATAAAAATAAAAAAATCGAGTCAACATGGAAGGGAGGCCTAGATTCCCCCAACACTTTGCATTGTCCCCAATTATCAAAAATCAAGACAAACCAGAGGAAGAATGATGTAACAAATAGAAGAAGTTTACAACACAAAACACTCCCATATCCAAGCACCTACAAGGGTGACAAGGATCCTCTAGGAACATATAAAACAAGCATGGAGGAACACAACACACACACACACACACAATCTAATCTACAAATAAAGAAGATGTGGCCTCCTAGTCCTTATCAACCAAGAGGTTGTCTTTCTCCAATCTAGGTCATTATAAGGGGAAGGCAGGAGATCCTGCAAGGGTGGTATAGCAAGGGGAGCACCCTCTGAATCTCCTGCAATAAGAGCTAAGGAAAAGGGACCTTGAGGTCTTCTTTGCTCAACTCTTGTGAGGTAAACGTCATTGATTTTGCAAAAAATGTCGACAAAGCTAGGACATCGTTTACCGAGTTGAACATGCACTTGATGGGAGTTCCATGTGTCAACTGAGCGAGTGATGAAGGAGGCACCCAAGATCCACTATCAACCTCATCAAAGGACTTAGGGGCGGTTTCAAACTCAAGGGACGTTAGGGATGCCTCCATCACTAGGAAGACACAAGCCAACACAAATCCAACTTCCGAAGAAGGTGATCCCTTCTTTTGACCCCCATTAGAAGTAGGTTCATCCTCCAACTTGCGCTTCATTGGAGGATGCAAGATCCCCATAGATGAAGCAAAAGGCAAGGGGGGAGAGGAGAAAACTGCAGCAAAAATCACCAAGTTATTCGACATATCCACAGGTTTGGGGAAAGGTGAGATGTTCAAAAGGGACATCAAGAGAGTAGGCTCAATCGAGGGAGAAATAAACACTTGCACCCTCTTAGGGTGAGGGTCATCCACACTCACAAGGGGAGTCAAAATCAAGATTAAGGTGATGGGAATTGAAGCAGAAGGAGTGGAAGAGGACACAATAGAAGACACCAAAATAGGAGTTGTTGGATCTCCTTCCTCCTTTTGTAAAGTAGTCTGCTTAGCGGCCAAAGCCTTCCTATGATGCTTACGCTCATGCACAAGGGAGTTTCTTTGGCTCCGAGAGCTAGAGGCTACAACTTGAGGAGGAGCAAAAGGATTTTGTTCTGTCATCAAAATGTCCATCATAGCTATTGTCAGTGGAGGGAGTGAATATTGGATAGAAATAGGAGGAAGAGATGTAGGAACGAATATCACAATCGGTAGAGAAGAAAACTCAAGCACCTCAGTGGCAAGCCTCTTCCCATTTGCTACCCTAGGGGCAGGAGCAGTAGGAGGCTATGGAGGTTGAGACATAGAAGTGACTCCACGAGGACCCTTCCCCTTACCATACAAGATGAGTCGAGGCACCATAGGCAAGACAAGAAGGTCGAACACCTGACACTTGGCCTTCAACCAAGCGAGCACCATCAAACTCCCCAAGAGACACATAGGGGCGAAAGTCGAAGGTGTCACAGTAGAACAAGAGGCAAAAACAAGTGGAATTGTAGAAGAAGAAGGCTCCTGAGCAAACTTCTCCTTCTCCTTTCGAGAGGTAGTGGCAACCATATGTTGCACTATCATATAAGCCTTAACTAAAATAGTATAGGGAGAAGGAGGATAGGTCACCTTGGGCGCTATGCCCAGATTCTTGTATTTTACACTAGTAGAATTTGGCAAATAAATGACTAGGTGACTAAAAATTTGTCACAACAACTAAAAATGACCAAATTATACTCATTTTTTGCAACTCAACTATAAATGAGTAAATAAATGACTAATTTGGCCGTTGACTAATGTTAGCAAATGAATTGGCTCATGATAAATATGCTAAAAATAAATGACTCTCAACATCGTTTAGCACTAGTATCAATCTACTAACAGCTTTGAAAAGACCATAATTGTATTTGTGGATTTTCTCTAAATATTGGAGGTACAACTCCCTCTAATGATATGCAATGAATCTAACTAAACTAAATAAACACGGGTATTCTTTTAACCAAAAAGCAGGAAAGGCAACAAACACTAGTTCATAAATATGAAGCTAATGTGAATGCATAAACAACAGACATAAATAATCAACACAAAGTTTGAAAAGACCTATGACTATTTCATTAAAGGAAATAAGATCACACTGCAATAAATGGATACCATAAAGCTTATCTCACAAAGAAGACATAACTCTATCGCATGCATAACACAAAGACCAACGTACTAAACATCTCATTAAATCCACAACTCAAAGATCATGAATTATGAAAACATGAAATAAATGACCAAATCCCTCTTGAAAACACCACAAAGTGTATATCTAGAGATCTGACCCCAACTCCTCCATTTTCTTAATATATAGCAAACCAACTTTACCAAATGGTTGCTAAAGCCGTTACTAAATTGGCAATCTTCTTGTTTCTTCACTGTCTCTTGGAAACTACTGAGATTAGCTAAAATAATTATTTCAACAAATGAAAGGGCATTGGGCAAGAAAATCGATCTTACTTTCACCAATGATCGTCAAATAACCTTTCACACAAATGAATAATTAATGGAGCCTTAAGAGAAAACCATATGATATCACGTGGATACTGTGAACTAAGGATGCAATTAAATGTTGGTTTCAAATCAACCATTAATTCAAACCAAGCTATCATCCCACAAAATCTAAGAGAAAAGTTCCAATGTTCGACCAATTTTCTATAAATTCAACCAGCATCACCACTCTTCATCATTTAGAAGCATCCAACATGGTGATCACTTAGAGTGATGGCGATTTTGCAAATGATTTCATTATTCCGGAGGAGATTGAATTTAGTCCACTATTGAGGCATCTATCGGATCAACTAAAGGAAGTCTTTGTGATTTAGAGTGAGGTGGAAGAAGAGGTGCTTTGCAATATTTTGGGTGAAGCATTTCTGAGCCAGGCACATGTACACAATAGCACTATGTTAGAGTGTTTCATGTACATGGTCATCAGGACCTTTAGCCGTCACGACTGGGGTGTAAGAGTTTTAGAACATTCGGTGAGGCTTGAATTCCATCATCGTGTCAATGTAGATATCACTGGGCTTAGTCTCTATCCTCAGAGTGGATTGGTAGGCGACACCATTTGTATAGTGTCGACTCTTCAGAATGAGACAGTGGAGGAAGTAGTCACTCTTCTTCATGCAAGAATTGTAAGGAATGATATGGGACTCTTTGCCCAATTCCTGTAATCACATGATAACTTGCTATCCCCTACCCAGGTTGAATGCCTCCAGATTTTGATTGAGGGCATTTGAGTCTTGATGTTTTCCCTCTGTGTGTGGACAAGAATGTCTCTTTGTCTTTTATTATCAATACCAGTTTTTGTAGTCGAATCAACCAATTTTGTAGTGTCGATGCAATGTATACATGTATTTATATATATAAATAAAATATCTTTTGTTATCTCTGTGTCATTGTATGCATGGATTTGTTTATTCTTGTTCATATTATCTTTGAAAATGTTGATTTCTTTCATTTGCATAATGCAATGGTTTTATGAATCAAACTCATTGTCACTCCATTAATCACTGAAAAGCTTCTGAGCGGCAAAATAGGTAGTTTGTGTAACCTAATAAAACATCACTTGGGTTCCAAACAATTAAAAGAATACCACCCATAGATATAACTTACAGGGTAAGATACTAGGTAACTTTTTCAATATGACAACTCATCACACGGGTTATTCGCATACATATAGCCTCCTTTTAAAGAAATGGTGAGTTAGGATAAAGTCATTGAACACCACCTAGATAAAGAAATAACAATATAGGTGGTAAAGCGGGTGGTTAGAGAAACTAATGAAAACCCCGCCTAAGTTCAAGATGTACAACAAAACACCACTTGAACACAAATTTAAAAAAAAGGCTAAGGCACATGAGGCAAGATAGTTGAAAAAAAGGAAAGTTCATGTTTATGAATAACAGTGGCTTTGATTGGGAACAAGGAATGTAAAGGATACAGAGAACCCAACATGTATGATCAGTCCTTTCCGTTGGGCATGGAGTCAAAACAATAAGGATGCCAAAACCAAACAAAAAACCAAAAAAACATCAAACCAAAATTGGCTATTTACAAGGCAGGAAAAACCTGCAAGAAGGAGAAATAAAAGAAAACTCATACGAACCCACAAACCAGCTGAGAGAAGAATGACCCATGCTTGAAAAGGCCCACCTTGGCATAAAGCCTTTGAAGCAAGTCAAAGAATAAGAATACCCTGACGTAAATGCAGAGAACTCCACAACTGCTACCAAACAATCCTTCAAAAAGCCATTCCTCATTAAAAATTTCATCCTGTTGCCATTTTTTCAATACGAGACCATCACTTACTAACCACTTCCCACAGTCGAAGCTCATCAATCCAGGTATATCTAATTCTGATACAAAATTTTGAGTTCTAAATTCCTCCCCGACATTATATCTCTCAAACACTCCTTTTGAAAAATCATTAGGAACAATATCTTTTTAACTTCATCACACCTTTCCTCTATCAAGTTATTTTCATGAGAGATGATTACCTTTATAAACTGAGACAAAGTGGAAACTGATTCACTTTTAACCTTTGATTCACATCAATTTGTAAGCTCTCACCTTCCTTGAATAAAGGACTAGCAGTTCCCCCAAATGTCTCCTTGATTGTGACCATTTTCAACCATTGATACACAATATTCAACCTTAGACATAGATTGATCAACAATCAAATTTGTAAAGAGGGGATTTTCATATACTTCAAATTCATCAAAAATGAAAGGAGGATTAGGATTAATTGAACATTTCATCTTTTCCTGGGAAGTATTACATGTGAGATCTCCATTTTCCTTTAGATGAAAGCATGTAGTCTCATCCACCGCCTTTTTAAAGGAGAAAACTTCATATTCAGGGACAAAAAGGGAATTTGACACTAGATCCTTTAAATCAGCCTCAAAAGAGAAAGACTCATTCTTGAAGTGAAAGGGAGAGATGATCGGAGTGTCATCTTCATCATCACTAGTGAATTGAGATCACTTTCAACCTCAAATGAGGTATATAAGCTGAAAGTCTGATCATTGCAATGTTAGTCTCGTTCCTCATTAAATTGATGTACGTTATAAAAAAATGTCAAATTAATATCTTTAGCAGTCAGGCGAGCATATTTTACCTCTTCATGACATTTAATCAGGAATTCAGGGGATAGCTTGCAATTAACTTCAGGGTTCACACTATCACCTGGTTTCCACTTTCCCATAGTTATAAAATCATCCTCAACACTTATCGCCTCTAATTGAGCCCTCTCAATTCCATGAATTTTATCTTTTGAGGATCAATTGAATATCAGGATCTAGAGCATAAATAAATATGTGAAACTGGATCTCCTCATTAGGTATTTCTAGAATAGGAATTCACTGAAGCAACCGACTGAAATAGTATACAAAATCCCTCATTGTTTTGGCCTTATCCTTCATGGTCTGAAAAAAAAGTCACGGGGTGGCCGTGATGTTGACTGTAATTTTATAACATTGGAGAAACTTTGTTTTAAGGATATTCCATCCTGTAATGCTTCCATTTTCAAGTCCCCTATACGACTTTTCCACCTTCTCAACTAAACTGTCGATAAATATTCTTACAAAAACGTCTTCTTGAATTCCCAAAACTCTGCTTATTGCAATCATAGCCAGGATGTGTTCTTCAAGGTCTTGTGCGTCTTGACTAGAAAAAATTAGGAAACCATTTTCGAGAACCATTTGGTAAGTCATGATATTGTGACAAGGTGAGTGGGCTAACGTGATTACACCAAAGATTCAAGGCCATGGATGATCGGAGTCACCAACTTGCAAGGGAGTGAAAAGATGGAAAAGAAAATTATTGAGTTAATTTTTGGGTGGTGGATGAGCTAGAGGTGGATTCCAAGGTTGAGGAAGGGGTGGACCCCATGGATGATGGAATGACTAATTAGACTGGTGATCGAGATGACGAGGAGGGATTTTGTAGTACACGAATACCAAGCTTGGAGGGCGTTCAACTATAGGTGTAGGTGGGCACTGGTCCAACTATTCCTCATATTCCAAGGAAAGATGGTGCTCTCTTGCAATCACAAATCGATGCGAATGTTAGATCCATTTAGGATCAAATCAACGCTATTCAGAATGAAGAATGTATTACACCATATTTAAGGCATTTTGCATCTGCGATGCAAAATATTGTCGATGTTGGTAGGTCCATGGATGTGGTCTTAGATGAGCATCGATGATAGCTAGAGGAGAGGAGAAAGTCTGATTCTGAAAAGAAAAACATAAATAAATGAAGAGATGTAGTAGAGAGCCACAAAACTTTATAAATTAAGACAATAATCTTATAGTTATGAATTTATGAATTTGGTTGGATGGACATTTTTTGTGATGAATTTGTGAATTTGGTTGGATGGATATTTTTAGTGATGAATTTATGAATTTGGTTGGATGGATATTTTCAGTGATGAATTTATGAATTTGGTTGGATGGATATTTTTTAGTGTTGAATTTATGAATATAATAACTTATAATGATGAATTTATAATAGTATATTTTATGACTACTATCATAATTTCTCCTGTTGGAAAAATGTAATTTATATGTGTTAGACATAAATGAGGTCTTTGTGAATGTTTTAATTTTATTTTTTAGTATGTACATGTATTAAAATTACATAGTTCTAGATCTTAAATTTTGAAATTTGTATGTACACATAGTTTAGTTGAATTTTTTAGTTGAATTTAGCTGAGTTTTTAAATGTATGTACATATTAAATTTTGAAATTTGTATGAAAATGCTCAAGTTGAATCAATGTATGTATGTGTATGTATATGTATGCACATCCTATTTGAATAAATTTTCATATACATTTAAAATTTAACTATTTCTTGTAATTTTGTAAGTTTTTATGTTAATTTTGTATAATTTAATGTAGGTAAAAACTTATATAGATATCATGGATCAATTTGGCATTGATGATATCATTAATCCATCACCTCAACAACCTCCACCTCCACCCCCTCCAACTCCACCCTCTCCACCTCATATCCCACCTCCACCACCTACTAGATCAGATGAGGCTCACTTGCGAGAATAAATCTTTGAAAATGTGGCATCCATTCAAAACCAAATCAATTCTATGCAAAATGAAGCATTGATTCCACCACATGTGAGATATTTTGCATCTATGATGCAAAAAGTTTTCAATACCATTAGGTCTATTGATTTTGACTTAGATAGGCATCAACGAGATAAGGAGGAGATGAGATGATTTTATGCAGATGGTCTCTCATATAAAAAAAATTTAGACCTAAAAATAACAAAAGCCCATCTAGCATCTTATTTTATTGACCCTAATACTCACCAGCCCATTCCTGCAACTAAATCTAGAATATCCATGAGGTGGTGTATACATCCACAGATGAGTGCACATTTTTGGGATCAATGGTGGATAGTATTTGACAATACACCACACACTAATATGGAGGTCTCATTATATTTTTTGAGGAAACTATATGTAGAGTTTTTTTTGGGGCAAAATCCCAATTATTTTGATTTTAAATCATTTCAGGGTGTTGGTGGCAACATGTCACAATAGAGGTTAGGGGCAAGGGTTGATCCCTAATGCCCTGTGAATGCACAACCCCTTGTTGCTCCTCTTGGTCCTTCCATTCCTACACATGTGCATTAATGTGCAATGATATCCATATTAGGATCCCTGAGTATGCTCACAAGAGTCCTTGATCAACATGCTTTTGCGATAGTGGCTTGGGAGCTTGTAGACCATGATGATGGAGGAGCATTCTATGGAGTTGGTCCTAATACCACTCCACGAGTGTTGACACCACATGTATGTACTAGTTTCCATTAGTTATGCTATGGACCTAATCAGGCCACACCCAATTCAAGTGGACATGGAGATTCTGGTGGATCATCTTGTCGCATCAGTTCATTCGTAGAATTTCTTACTACAAAGCATCACCCTGAGGACAATGCGACACATGTATAAATATGCATCTACATGTTGAATTTATAAGAATTTAACATATATATCAAAAAAATTGCAATACATTTTAACAATCAAATTGTTTAGTGTAGATGACACTAACGATAGGGCAATCATCTGCACCTCGAGTATATATGTCAACACCAATCCAAGTCGACAACCCTTATGGGGTATTTTGATTTCAATTTTTTAAATTATGTATGAAATATTTTTAACTTTAATTTATAATTTATAATTCAATCATGAACATATGTTTTAAATATTTATGTTGGCTCAAGGGACTCAATCGAATTCCATGTCGATTCCACCTAATGGGTTATCAAGCGCTCATCCACTATCAAGCATCTCAGATCAGGGGCAGGTACATTAATATTGTAAATTATTTAACTTACATTACTATAACTTTACAATTATGAATTTTGAATTCACCATATATCAAATGTGCATGTACACTTGTAAATATTATAAGCATTAAATGTCTATATGTATGTCTAGGTTGACACGAAAATGAGAATGGGGATTGGACAAACATTAGATGTGGCAGCTACTCATGAGGCATTTGAATTTTAGGTTGTTTAAAAAAGTTTCTACACAAAATGTGCAAACTTGAATATATATATTTTAACCTAATTCAAGTATACATGCTTTAAATTTGACCTTGTAGGACTTTGTTAGTGCCACTTTCTGCTCTGACTCAGTCATAGCTACACCTTAAGGAGGACATGTGGGGCAACAATATATATGGTAATTTAAATTTTTGATTATATTTAAAGTCAGTTACAAATTATAAATTATGAATGACTTTAATTAAATTTGAAATTGAATATATATGAGCTCATACATGTTAAATTATTTTTCTTTTATAGCATGAGACACATCTTGTAGCTGAGCATGTACAAATAGGTCCTAGAATAGAGGGTGCACAACCTCTTATGGTACCGTTTAAATATGATAAATTATAAATTAAATTGAATTGAATCATTTTTAATTGTAGAATTTCATCTAATTTCAACTTTCTTTCTCTTGTATATGTAAATTGATTCAGAGCATTTAGAGGTTGGCCTAGGTGCACTAGAGCATCTAGAGCTAGATATCATGGTAAATGAATTATAAATTAAATTGTCATTAAATCATTTTTAATCGTCTTACATCCGATTTCATCTTTCTCTTGTACAAAGTGGTTTAGGTTATTCGCGTAGTTCGCATGGTGTGAAGAGGTCTCTTGATTATAGAGATGATATGAGTTAGACATGATTTCATGGGTTGTACTCTGATGAACTTAATATATATTGGTTTCATGGACTTAATATACTGTAAATAATGGACTTTATTATTATTTAATTTTAATTACACATGTACAATTATGCATTTTATGTGAAATTTTAATATGTAATTGATAGGACATATTTGTACTTTTCAAAAGATCCATAGTCAAGACATTAATAGGACATTAATGTGAAATTAAATACATATATGAAATTAAAGTTGAAATTAATAAGATATTTCAATATTTGTACTTTACAAATTTAGTGATCCATACATGATATACATTCAATAATTAGTGATAATTAGTCAATGAACTTATTTAATTCATGTCCTTATAGGATGTCTTAAGGGGTCATAATACATAGGTTATCTAATAAAATAAGAAAATAAATCATAATCTACAAACAAAGGCAATCCGTTTATATACCACAAAGGGTGAAATTTTAAGAAATAAATAACAGCATACAAGATTAGAGAACAAAAGCATTAATAAATTCTATAAACTAAAAATAAATACCAATCAAAATGCAACGAGTTTTTCCAAAAAAATTGTTCTATAAGTATACACCATATTTCCTAGTTCTTTTACAACATAAAATTAAAGAACAATCATACAATTTAATTATCCAAAAATAGGCTAAAGTTTTGAAATTAAATCATGTACTCCCATATTTATAAATCATGCAAAGTGCTAGAGAAAACTTAAGAACATAAAAGTCCTCTTGACCTCATGTTCCACAAAAAACACTAATTTATAAGCTGTCAACATAAATAATAGCATCCAACAAAAATACAACCTTCTTCCTCTACGCCCACACTTTCTTTTGGTACTGTCTGTTGGAATGGGAGTCACATCCTTTATCAAAAGAGAGCTAAGTTAATCTACAAGTTTCCATGTAATTGGCATCATCCTAAACCAAATTATTTCAAAATACAAATTAAATAATAACAAACATCTTCACCTATGGACGTCTTAAGGGGATGAAATTCTTCAAAGTACATGTCTCATATTTAATTGTAATTGATATAATTAACTTAGAATTTAGGACGACTCATCATAATAATCAAATTCTATACAATTTAAATAACTTGTCAAGGTTTATTTAATTCATGTTGTAATAAGATGTCTTAAGGGGTCCTAATAGGATGTCATAAGGGGTCCTAATACGACATCTTAAGGGGATCAAAAAAGAGTATAATTAAGTATAAATATTAAGTGATATAAACAAGTATTAGACTTTAGGGTGACTCATCATAACAAATTATATAATTAAGTATAATATTTAGGATATGTCCTAATAGGACATCTTAAAGGGATGAAATACTTCAAAGTACATGTCTCATATTTAATTGCAATTGATATAATTAACTCAGAATTTAGGATGACTCATCATAACAATCAAATTCTATACAATTTAATTAGTGTCAATGTTTATTTAATTCATTTCGTAATAGGATGTCTTAAGGGGGTCAAAGAAGTTGTCAAAATTTGGTGAATTTTCCCAAGGCAACCAAATTTAACAATAATACATGTTGTTTAGTGATTATACAATCAAATTTAAAGTTTCAAAGTAGGGTGACTCATCATAACAAATGATATAATTAAGTATAATATTTAGGATATGTCCTAATAGGATGACTTAAGGGGATGGAATACTTGAAAGTACATGTCTCATATTTAATCACAATTGATATAATTGATTTAATAATAGTATACATGATATTTAATGATTCTACAATCAAATTTAAAGTTTTAAAGTAGGAAAATATGCACATTTAACAAACAAAATATATAGAATATTGATTTTGATACATAAAAGTATAGAGCACGTAATTGTGTATGCACATGTATACAAATTTGTACAAAATGTGTAATTGTGTAAGTATATATGTACATATATGTCAACTCAAAATAATGTTTCCAAAATTTGGCTATGCCATCTTAAGAAAATTTGAAACTTGTGCCCAAAATGTAGTAGGTATTCACGCCACCTGATATCAAAATGCTACAAGCAATATCAATGAAATCATCAAAACATACATTATTTAAATTTATATAAAACTATCTATATGTACACAGCTAAAGTACCTATATTTAAAAGTATTCCACAAATGTGTGTAAGTTGAATTTGCATCCTCTCCTTTTTGTTTCAAAGTATGAGATCAATGTCATGATGGCTAAGGATACAAAAAAAGATAATAAATCAATTTTAACTATTAATGTACGAGCAATACCAATATATAATCAAAACATGTATTTAAATATAATTTAACTAGCAATTACCTGTTTTACCAAGTATTTCATGTTGTCTAGGTTGAATATGTATGGACTCTCCTTTTTGTCTCAAAGTATGTGATGAATTTGTGATGATGGCTTAAAGATATAAGAGGAAAATTTAAATCAATTTCAACTAATAACACACAAGCAATATCAAAACATGTATTTAATCTATTTAAAAGGACAATATAAAACTAAAACTATATTTACCTGTATTTACTCCATTATACCATCTGCATCCTCTCTTTTTTGCAACACATCTATGATTGTCTCATGCTCTTCCATAGCAATTGTCCATAGCTCTTTATTTGTAGGTTTTCCACGGTACCGATCTAGTTTTATATTTGTTGCCACCACCAAATGTGAGTAGTGTATAATCTTCTTATGTGTTTCATAATCTTCGAATGCAGGTAGACCATTCTTCCTTATCAATTATTTTTATAGCCAAGTGCCAACAACCACCACCGATCCTATTGGATAACATGATAGCCATCATCAAAGAAGTTCTCAAAATTTTCTTAAGGGGCTCAAAGAAGTTCTAAATTTTTTCTTAAGGGGATCAAAAACTTGTTATCAAAATTTGCTTAAGGGGATGTCTTAAGGAGATCACCATACCTGTTGGATAATGATAGACATCATCATCTTCTCGAGGTGCTATTAACTTATGTTTAGTCTCCACACAACGAACCAACCAATATTTTGTTTTCTCTTCATTCCCCTCAGGTGCAACAACAACATACACATGTCCTGCAAACAAAATTTGATTTAATAACTTGCATGTGTCCATATAATTGGACCAATCTACATACATCCATTCATATGTATATAAATAAATAATTTAGTATTATAAAATAGTAATAAAACAAAATATAAAATGAAATAAATTGAATTAAATTACCTTCTTGTACAAGGTTTGAAACATGGTTATAGTCTTTTGATGCAAATGCTTGATCATTGTCTTCAATTGTTGTTTCATATTGATCATGTGATTGTGTAAGTGTCAACGATCTTTGCTTCCACTCTTCAACCCATTTTGTATTTTCACATGCTTCCCAATCTCCTGAGATACAAAATTGACAAAAATATGCAAGCTCCCTTGTCTAGATAGTCCATGTGCTTGCATTAGAACTCTTAAATGAATTCCATTTAGTAGATCCACTGATTGTTTCACAGTCAATTTTAGGTAGAATGTTCTCTTCTTCAACCAACCAAAAGAATCGGTGAACTGTAGAGTACTCACTTGTACCAGGTGTTGATAATCTTGTATTGGACCAATCCACAATCCCACGTGCATCTTTAAATTTTATTGCATCCTCAAATTTCAATTGTTCTCTAGCAAGAATTCTCTTAACACACACACCAACTCCATCATCTTCTCCTTTACCACGTCCAACTTCAAAAAAACTCCACATATGTTGGACATTAAGTTCCTTGTGAACCCTACTTAACCAATAGAACATTTGAGCATTCTTGAACCGCCTCATACAATTATCTAACCATATGAGGTGTTTTGTCATTTGGATTCCTCTTTCTTTTAAATTTCTATAAAATATATTGAAACAGTATTGAACAAACTTTGACGAGTGTAATTGGTTGTCACTCAAATATAAATGATACTTCTTCAAAAAATTTCTATCATCCTCTGTGCTATCATCTGTATGACTATAAACAATATGGATAAACATAGCCACTTGCACTGAATTATAATACTATGATTGAATTTCCTCTTGCGAAACTAGAGTATAGTTTTTCACAAAATCAACAATTGATAGTATAGTACCAACTAGAAATGTGTTTCTACATGTGTGAAATTGGCCATCAAGCCATCAAGCATGTTGAGAGTGCATGACATATTTTGGTACAATCTTATTCTTAAATTCTGATATGAATGCATGTACACTAACTTTTTCTGTAACTAAATCACAACGCTTTCCAATTTTTCCATCTTTTAGAGAATAGTCAACATTCTTAAATCTTTTAACATCTACTAATTGTTGGTCCAAAACCATTATCAACACTTTGATGCATACAAACTCTTAAGAATGAAATATTTCCACAACTAGTGCATTGTCTAGAAATACAAGAATTTAAATAAAACAATTTCCCATTAGATCTTTCACAAAAAAAACTTGATATAAACTCCCTTATTGTTTCAGGTGGCATATTAATACCACATTTTTACATACTATATATATAAAAAAAAACATAAAAATAATGAAATTGAACATGCATTTTACAACAAGATATTCGTTGCTTATTAATTTTTACATACCAAGGTTTACATTTTTCAAAAGGCCTTTGACTTATTTTAATATTACCAAGTAATGCTAAATCACCACAATTTTTTTTTATAAAATTCAATTTGTGTTGTATCTAATAGGTGTTTTGGATGAGGATCGTGAACTTTGGACCCCACTCTTAGTTTTAAAACATCTCTAGCATTAGATGATACCCTAATATTATCATGCCAATATTTTTCAATCAAAAATTTGATTTCAACATTCAATTTTATGTCAGACCTCGGGAGTCGACCACTAAAACTCCAACATTAGTTAATTGGATCATTTTTTATATTTTCTCTTCTTTTTGCCACTCTTAGCAATGTTTTAGGATGTATTTGTAGAACTTTACTAATATTGCTTACCATTCTTTTATTCAAAGTTGCTTTATTAACTATAGTAGTTGTTATAGCTCGTCTTGCTGCATTCTTATCTTTAGATCAACTATTTTTTCTAATAGACTAAATGACACTAGCAACAGTAGACATAACATGTTTTATTGATTGATATTTTCTTCTTGGTTTAACAAAAAAGCCTAACTTTTCTATTGCTTTTCTCATCAATTGCATCATTAGTTGACATTGAAATTAAATTTTTTTATGATAAAAGAATTTTTTGTATAGTCTATTGACATGTGTTCTTATTTGTCTCCATGAAATCTTATCAGGAAGATTATCCAAAACATCACTTTCAATTTTTTAAAAAAATATTTTCATTTTGAACATCACATCTTGGATTTTCATTTTCATTTTCAACTTCAAAATGATTTTCATATTCATCTTCATTTTCATCAACAAAACGGTTTTCATTTTCATTTTCAACAAATTGTATAAAATTTTCTCCTCTCTGAATATTATCAATGTCAACATCCTTAAGCCCATCATCTTGTAAAACTTCTACAAACAAATTTTTCATTTCACTAAAATGTGGATTTGAAGATGTACCTAGATTTGTACCTATTGAAACATTCTCCATAGCATTGAAAGGGGGATTTGAAGACATACTAGGACTTGTTTGTATAATTAGATTATTTTCTAAATTGACTTCTTGTAAATTAGCATAATCTACAACCATGGTCTCCTCGATGTTTTTATCTTCAATAGTTATGGAATTGGATGCTTCAACATTATTCATTGATTGAATCCTCATTTTTCTATCTCTTTTCCTTTTTGCTTCTTTCTCTTTCCTTGCTTCAATTTGTTCAAGAGTTAATGCCTTCCTATCTTTCCTTTTATTACGAACTTGTGAACCCATGATTATAAAATTCTCAAGCACAAATAAATGTCAATAGTGAAAGTCTTCCTCTTTTGTTCCTCCAAACGAGTAGAAAACTAAGACAATTCCACTTTAAAAACTGTTTACGTGATGCCTCCTTTTAAAAATTCAATCCAAATTGCAAGTTGAAGACTTGTAAAGACAAATCTTGATAGAAACTAGTTGAATTTGTTGCAGTCAGCTGTACATGTGAAGTTGCAAAATTCACAATAAAAGTTTGCCAGTAAAATTAAAAAAAAAATAGTAAAAACATAAACAGGATCCTGTTTCTATGTCAATGGTCCGAACATTAAATATTAGGAAACAAGATCCTGATTTACAAAACAGGATCTTGTTTTGTAAACGGGATCCCATTTCTAAAAGTTTGAATTTGTGCTCGGGTTGTGGTTGGGATTTTGGATTTTTTTTGGTTTGGGAAAAGCCTTGGGGATCCGAACCTAGACCTTGGATTTGGTTTGACTTGCAAGTTGAAGGTCCTAACAATGTCATAGGAAAATAGTGACTTTGGACATATGTTTGAAGAATTTTTTGCAATTTTTTTTGATGAAATTAAAACCTATTATAGATGAGACAGTGTAGATTCCAAATATGTAATTTTTTTTACAATTGGATTATTTTTTCTATTTTTCAATTAATTTTTGATGAAACTGGTCTATAAACTTGAAATATCAAGGTTTTTTACTATTTTAATAATTTTTTATTAAAATTATTCTTTTGTAAAACGAATTGCACGAACACGTACTTCAGACAATTCTTTTGAATTAAAAAAAATCAAAAAAATGATAAGTTTAGGTCATCTTATGTGTGACGTACACGATGATTTTTCAAAATAACAAATATGGCTAATAAACATTTAACAAAAAAATATTCAATAAAAAATTACAAAAAATATTGGAAAACGTGCTTCAATGAGTTACAAATATTTTCCCAAAAGGATTTAGAAAAATACGATAATTTAGGTCAAAATATGGTTGAAGTACACGTGCATGGTATGGTAAAAAAAAGTGGCTTTTAAACAATGGTTTTTAGAAACGCCTATTGAAAATCAATTTGTAGCATCTAGGTATTGAAATAAATTACATATTTGGAAACTAGACTCGACTACTACATTTTATGATTAGTGACTTTTTTCTAGATTCCATCTCTAAGTGCTTCAAATTTTAAGGTCAAATGTGTCAAATTCTAAAAATCAGGGAAAACACTTCCACTTTTTGGTCAAAAAGTGGACTCAACTTCTTGTCAGCACCCATCACACCATGCCACTATTGGCAAAATAAATATTTTATTAATTTATCATACATTTTACTAATTTTATTTATAAAGTTGATTTATTGTTTGTTTACATTTTAAAAATATATTGTTAATTATGTATTTAATGAATTGAAAGTGAATTTGATGTAAATGTAAATAAAAATCTTTGACAATCTTTTATACATCAAATAATTCATATTTGAGTATAAAAATATATTAACAAGAGACAAATTCTCATAATAGGAAAAAATTGGCTAAATCTGAGAGGAGATGCCATTCCATTTATTCTTATTGTAGGTTTTCTTGCATTGTTTATTTTGGAGAAGAATAAATTGTTCAATAAAAATGAAGAAACATTTTAATTGGTCAGAAGTACACAGTTTAATCGTTAAAAACTACCCCTCTACAATAATTCAATTCTCGATCTTGTATTGATTTTTAAATTTTTACTGGTAAGAGATTCTTAATTTTTTCTAGCAGTATGAGAAATTATTTTAGTTGATAAACAAATAAAAATAAAATATATATTTGATTTGAAATGTCTAATCCTATGTTCCACGACGTTTTGGGGATGGGGATGAAGACGAGGGATGGTAGGGGATGCATTTTCGAGATGTTTCCTAGGGGGCCATTTTTAGGGGATGATAGGGGACGACGACATACATACATATATATGATTTTTTCAAAATTTATTAATATATTATAGAGAGAGAGGGAAAGAGAGAGAGACATATGTCAATGACTTAATAATTGATAACAACAATATCAATATGTAAATAAATCGTGAGAGCAGTAATATAACAACATAATGTCATTAAACTTATTATTATAGCCAATGATCTAGGCATGTTTGTATTTCATTGGGAATCAATATAAATTAGATTTTGAAGGAAATGTTTGCTGCTGTAATCAAATTAGACTTATATCAGACCTGTAATGCAATGTATTCAAACTTGATATAGTGCAAATAAAATCAGATTTGAGGTTGAATGTTTCATATTTGTTGATGTTATGATAGTAGTTATCATTTTTATGTTTTATGCAAATGATTTGGCATTAAAATTTAATCAAACACAAGCATAAACATTCAGAAATCATAACTCGGTCACTTTGCATGCCAAGTGTTTGACAAAATGTCAAACAACCCAAACTCAAAAATCACCTTAGAAAGGAGGATGAAATATTTAAAAAATCAAAATTTTAAATATTTTTTAACATAGGAAGCTCGCGATACGATGATGGACGTTTCCAACGTCCCCCATTTGTACCGAGGATGGGGAAACGTCCCTAAAGGGTAGGGGATGTTTCCTCCCATTTCCTGCTAGTTGGGTTGTTTTGGGGACGACTGGGGGACGTCCCCTTTGCGTCCCCCTATCCCGCGGATGGCAGGGGACTAGGACAGTGGGTTTTGGGGCAGGGGACGCGTCCCCGTGTAACATAGGTCTAATCATTTCATTTTATGGATGATTATTTAGTTTCAATTTTTTTTCATATGTTTTTGAGTATTGTTTATACTTTCAATTTATATCTACGATAAAAAATAATGTGTAATATACCAAATATAATCAAATGAATGTGCAAGTGTGTATTTGGCAGATTTAAATATAGTTTTTTAAATGAATGTCAATATCTAAATTTAAAATTAAAAAAAAATTAAAGGTTTAATGTTTAGATCTACAATTGTAAAAATGATTTGGGTTAAGTTTGCACTTCCTAATCTAATTCAAAAATAATAATAGAGAATTTACAATTAAGATCAAATCTTTTAAAATAATTAGTGAAGAAATGTTGTGAATCCAATTTATAAAAAAGATCTATTTGTAAATTTATTATTATATTTAAAATAATTTAACCAAAATAAACTCTCTCTCTATATATATAATTTTTACCATTAAAAAATAAATATAAATAATAAAACATATTTAGAAATGCTTAAAAAATATGCTTACCTTCAAAATGAAGTAATTGAATACTTTAAATGGTGGAAGATAGACATTAGATATAAGTTAAAGTTTATGGGAACTTAGGGAAAATAGTGGAAATTCTCTAGGTTAAAAGAATTCAATCAATTGCTGAAATTGTGGAATACCAGTATATGAAAGTTAAATTTCCATAAAATATAAAAATATCCCATTTTGCCAACAATAACCGTTTCTTAAGTGGAGCAAAATAACTTTGCTGGAATATTAATATAAGTTTCAACAACCTGTTAACACCACCCACATTATAGTTCCCTTGCGAATAAGAAATACATAATTTTTTTCAGCTTTTCAGAACTTCCTTGCTTGTAGACGCGTGTTTAGATTTAGCAGCAGTTTTAACCTAAATAACTTCACCGATACTTCCAGAAGAAAAGAAACCCCTTTTGACCGGGAATAATAAACACGGGAAGTTGCTACGTGCACATGACCCAAACTACTTAACAACGTTGGCAAGTAAACAAACAACGACAGCTGGAAATGTGGTGCCAGACTGGAACCGTGGTTAAATTATTTGCTCGAATGTGATGTACGATGAACCAATGGGTTGGGTTTGACAAATGTGGTAAATTCCTGGAACTCCTTTTTTTTCTGTTGAAATGAAATGAAAGATTTCAATGACTAGATCAAGTAGTTTATGGGATTGAGACACAACAGACTTAATTTGTATTAATGTTCTTTTTCAAATCGGATCTTCTGCTTTTAATTTTGACTAAAAGACTAGCTGTCTGATTAGTCTTATCTTTCTTAAATAGTTGGTGCATGTGGTCCACTTTCAAACTATTTTCATTCTGAAAACGGATATCCGTAAGCAATGCATTCCATGATGAAGTACCATTCGTTTCCACAACCTCCTTATTACAAAAAATACAAATTCTTTGAAAATTTGAAAGCTTCCCACCACCAGCCTTCTTACCTCTATAAATATCGCTTTGAAAGCTTCCAGACTCACCCCTCTCCCTCTTCTTACACTCCACTGCTTAGCAAACGCCTGATTGTTCCAAAAATTCAGAATGAGCTCGCTTACAGTCAAAGTGATACAATTGGTGTTTATTGTATTAGCATTTCAGACACATTGCATTAAAGCATTTAACAATGATGGAGCCGTTCTACTTTCTCTTCTCAGCAGTTGGAAGGCCTCCATTGAGTACCACTGCCACTGGAAAGGAGTCACCTGTCATGTGAGTAACTTTAACGCAACTCACGATGTGTTCGGCACCTGGAACTCTTCTAGTAAAGATCCCTGCCACTGGAAAGGAGTCACCTGTCATCCAGATAATACGGTGAGTACACTCAATCTTACTCATAGCCAAGTCTCTGGAACGGTGCCTTCAGCTATCTGTGATTTGCACAATTTGAAAGTACTGTACTTGGGCTCTAACAATCTCTCCGGCACCATTCCTCCTGAGCTAGGAAATTGCACAAAGTTAGAGTCTTTAGATCTCTCAGACAACAATCTCCACGGGCAAATCCCTGTTCAACTGGGTAGCATCAAAAGTCTGAGAATTTTGTCGCTCTGTCATAACGTCCTCAGCGGAAGCATTCCCCGCTCCATATTTGAGCTTCCACTGCTACAGCGCTTGAACCTCTCCTCTAATGTTCTGACTGGTCCGCTTCCTCAGGAGCTGGGTAATACTTCTCTCTTGTATTCGCTAGACTTGAGTTTTAATTCATTCAATGGCTCTCTGCCGGACCAATTAGCCAGTCTACAAAACTTGCAGCATCTAATTATACAAGGAAACCGTTTTAGCGGAAGCATTCCAGCTTGGTTGTCCGAATTGAGAGAGTTACGGCAACTAAATTTGGGGCAAAATCAATTCCAGGGTCAAATTCCGCCATCACTCGGAAAGCTAGGAAATTTAGAAATTGGTTTAAATATAGGCAATAACAGATTGAGTGGAACAATTCCAGAGGCCCTTGGAAATCTGAATAAACTAGAGAGAATGGATTTGTCATCCAACAACCTCTCTGGCATCATTCCATCTGCGCTTGACAGTCTGGTGTCCATCGATGCAGTAAACATCTCCAATAATCAGCTGAGAGGGTGCCTACCCAAGTCATGGTTGAAGTTATGGAATTCGTCCTCTAGCTCATTCACTGGCAATCCAGATTTGTGTGCAACAGAGAACGAAGGGAGTTTCTGTAAATGCAGGGGCGATTTCCGTCTCTCTAATAAGGGAATCAAACGTCCCGGCAAAGTCCATATAGTCGTTGTTGTGATTGAAGCAGTTGTGCTCTTTTGTAGCTGTTTCCTAGTAGCTAAGATTTCGTGCATGCTTTTATCCCCCCAAAGGAGATCCACGCTCGAACCTGGTGCACAAGTGCCGGCAGAAAATTTTCAAGCAACGGAAAATCCAAGTGAGAAGGATGTAATTGGTAAAGGCGGCAAAGGGGTTGTTTAGAGAGTGGACCTTACATTCCACTGTAGCATGTTTTGCTTTCTTTATAATTTCTAATGGTGGTCTGGAATTGCTGTTTTTATTGTTCCTGTAACAGCATGTTTTGTTGGCACCACTGCTTCTGTTCTCTCTCTGATGTAATCTGATTTTTCTTCTTTATCTAATAATAATAATAAAAAAGATTACTTCAAGATTTTTCTTAAAGTTTATATTATTTATTTAGCCGCTAGTTGTCTCACGCCGGTAAACTGCCTGCTGGCCGGAAAACTTCTGCAGAAAATAATTTGGCCGTGGTTGTTTAGTGTTGCTCACTTCACGTCTTACCTTTAATTTTTGGAAAAACAACTACCAGGCGGTGAAATATTCCTCGCTCCATCGTTTGGTTCATTCACTCATTTATATGCTTTCTCTGTCTTACGAGGTAGGGCTTTCAAAAAGTTATTCAGGAATGGACCGAGTGTGCTGGACTTGGATCCCAAGTCCACAGTGGGAGGCGGTGTCCAAGATATCTATGGAGAAGATGCTGCCACTAAAAACCAGATCATCACTCCTTGGAGTGTCACAGTTGCCAGGTAACTACATGATCACTTTTCTTGCTGCTAACAAATTCATGATCACAGATGCTAAGCTTGATTGTCAATTGTCATGGATGAGCAGATTATAGATTTGTTAAAGAATTTTGTGGGTTTGTATGCTTAGCTAGTTGTGGTGGTGTTTGTCTTTTGCACTGGCTTACAATTTGATTGCATAAGTGATGTGCCATTTTAATTCGAAAAACAAAATCTTAGAAGAGGGAGATTTCCAAGATAAGAGAGTTGTGGATTGAAGAGATTATTGTGTTTGCACATCATGTGCTCTGAATGCCCTTAAACCATGACTGTTTCATTGATGCTATTGATCAGAAAATTGCACCTCATTAACAATGGTTACTAACGAACTCAAAAGTTGAAAGAGATGATCAGAGGCTGGCATGGAAGCTCTTATTTAATATAATGAATTTAAGATTTGAGAATTGTTAAAAATTCAAAGATCTCGAATTTGCTCATCACTCCATACATTTTCTTACATACATCCGATCAAATTAGAAGGAACAAAGTTGGTTTATAGAAGTTAAGGAGAATCTTCATTTTCAATTGTTAGCTATTCCTCAAGTTATGACATTGTTACTTTCTGACTTTTGAGATAATTTTGGGCTGGCCGGTGATCAATTAAAAGGGTTAAGGATTGTTAATGCAAAACTCAGGATAAAAGTAGTTAACGAGCTGTTGAGTGTTGAAGATATTTCTGGGTATAGTGTGTTTTTTCTTTTAGATCTCGTGCATGTTTTTTGATCTAAACTATCAAAACCTACGAACATTGAACACCATTCATCTTGTTGGTTGTTTTTTCATGGAAGCAGTGGATGTTCATTACGAGATCCCACCTATAACAAAGGATTGGCGTTTACTGAGAAAGAGAAAGAGACTCACTACCTGCGATGTCTTTTACCACCAGTTTACCTGTCACAAGATCTTCAAGTAATTTCCTCTGTACTTCAAACAGCTCTGTTTTTCTGTTCTCTAAATGAATTTGATTTTCTATGGAAGTAGGAGAAGTAAATCCTTGAGTGTTTATTCAGATGTTTTGAGCTGTTATTGTATCCTAGCAAACCTTAGAAAGAAATACAAGTGAACAGTGAAATTCAATAGAAGATCAGTGGCATTTTTTGAATCGATGTTACAGCATTTATGAAAATTGTTATCTCCTCCACATGATAGTCCACAAGGTAGGAGAAGAAAGCAATCAGAGGCACAAACAGAAAGTCCTTTATATAAGGATATAAAATGCAAATGAAATGTTACAATGATTTGATGGTAGGATATTTATATAGTGTTTCAAATTTATATTCGAGCCACACATTTTTTGAAACTAGAAGACCTGTTATAAACATTTATAAAAATATATTTATTTTATAACCTATTGCATGTTTCTCTTTTGATCTTGTAATGTAGTAAGGCAATAACCTCTTACTGTGCTTAATATTGTCAGTTGAGAGATGGACATGAATTGAGTTGAAACCAACTAAATACATGGTGACATAATCTTTCTAATGACAGGAAAGGAATGAAAGATCGTTTTAGTCCACAAGGTAGGAGAAGAAAGCAATCAGAGGCACAAACAGAAAGTCCTTTATATAAGGATATAAAATGCAACTGAAATGTTACAATGATTTGATGGTAGGATATTTATATAGTGTTTCAAATTTATATTCGAGCCACACATTTTTTGAATCGAGAAGACCCGTTATAATCATTTATAAAAATATTTTTATTTTATAACCTATTGCATGTTTCTCTTTTGATCTTGTAATGTATTAAGGCAATAACCTCTTACTGTGCTTAATATTGTCAGTTGAGAGATGGACATGAATTGAGTTGAAACCAACTAAATACATGGTGACATAATCTTTCTAATGACAGGAAAGGAATGAAAGATTGTTTTACAAACTCTTAGTGGACCATGTGGAAGAGTTACTTCCCATAGTTTATACTCCAACTGTTGGTGAAGCCTGTCAAAAATATGGATCAATCTTCAGACGCCCACAGGGTCTTTATATCAGCTTGAAAGAGAAGTATGCTTATAATTTCCTTGTTCCCATTATGATTATCCCTCGAATGACCTTTCCTTCGTTAAAATTTTGTAATGTAATATATAATGGTATTGGCAGAGGCAAGATTCTAGAAATTTGATGAACTGGTATGAGAAGAATATTGGGGTTATCGTTGTTACTGATGGTAAACGCATTTTGGGACTTGGGGATCTTGGTTGCCAGTTAAATTAAGAACTATAACATGCTACATCATATTTTTGTGTTCAGAACAAACTGAAATTTTCTATATGATTTAGCATTTTTATGGGTATGGTGCAAATTGTGATCTAGTACTTTGTACAGTTTATCTATCAATGAGGAGACCTAATGGATGTCTTTATTTTCTCACTCTGGCTTTCTTCTTTTTGGTCACAGCAATTAGAAAAAAGTCATAAGAGTCAAATGTTCATAGGAAAATATTCAATGTTTGCATTAAATTTTTGTTGTTTCAGACTTTATTATCTTCTTTTTATTTGAATTTTTCGCATTTCTATATTAGTATATTCATTCTATGCCTATCCTGTATCTCACAATCCTTATTCTTTTGGTCTACTGGCAGGGTATGGGCATACCTGTTGGCAAATTAGCTTTGTACACTGCACTAGGTGGTGTTCGTCCTTAAGCGGTATGTTGAAGCATATATAGTATTTGGTCATATCAGTAGGTTGATTTTTAGAATGTAGAAACAATAATATTTAGCCGTGCCTCTTGTTTGAAAAGTTTGATTATTGATATGAAACTTACAGGAAGGTCCCATGTGGCTGCTCAGTTAATTCTATTTAGCAACCATTGCTCAAATTTTCTGAGAACTGTTTTTTGGAGTTAGTGGTCCCATGATGTTTTATTTTTCTGCTTATTTTAAGCAGTTGTGAAATTCTGTTTCCTTTATCATACAAATTTAAAAAAACCAAATATATGTATAAGGGCAGAGAAGGAAATATATAAAAGGAGAGAAGGAAATATGTTAAGCCATGTGGCACATTTTCATTAAACAGTGGTTGCAAAATTTCAGGCCCCACTATTCATCTACAACTTAATTCCAATCCAAAGCTGTAGCAGCTCCACCAACAACGAGGAACTGTTAAATAATGAGTTTTACATTCAACTGCGGCAAAAACGTGTTACTGGCCAGGTTTCCTTTTCATTGATACACAATATACATGTTTGATTACTTATTCAATTAGGAATAACATATCATGAAGCTAATAGTCAAATTTTCTGCCTTGCAGGAATATTATGACCTCCTTGATGAGTTCATGACTGCTGTTAAACAAAACTATGGAGAGAAAGTCCTGGTCCAGGTTGGCTTTTGGAAAATCATTTCCTTTGTCAAGTTCATTTCATGGCTGCTAATATTGTTGCATTGCCATGTGTATAAGCATATGTTCTTGAAGTAGCATTATTCTAAGTTTTCTATTGTTTTGTTCACTTTTCCTGTATTCTATACAACCAAAATTCTTGCCTGTCATGCCAACGAAGCAGGAAAACAATAAATTTCTACATCATCAAAACATTTCCTGTGTTTTTATAAATTAGTTTGATTTGCACTAGAGTTTTCAATCTGCCAAGAAAATTCCTAAAAGATGAATTTTGAAATAATTAACTATACATTCTGATTCCAGTTTGAAGACTCCACTAATCACAACGCCTTTGAGTTGCTAGCAAAGTACAGCACAACGCATCTGGATTTTAAGGATGATATTCAAGTATGATTGCAATTTGGTATATCTGTAGTGCAACCTGTGAAAAAACGTTAGTCTTTGTCAGTCTATGAAAAATATTTCAAATACTGTTGTCATCTACTTATTGTTATGACTATATAAATGCATCCTTGTTGGGATTGTAGTGACTTGACAAGTATATCCTTGTTGAATTTATAAATTTGATTAGGCTCTTGAATTTTAGATAATTGTATATGGTCGGTTGCCATTGCTTTTGTTTACTGTCGAAATTTCATGATGTCTACTACAAAAGTTGATAAATTTGTACTGAACTGCCCTAAAGGGCCAAGGAAACTTTCATCTGTTGTAGTAGAAAAATAAAAAAGACATCCCTCTCCGAGGAAGAAATACAAAAGTTGATAAGATTGTAGTGAACTGCCCTAAAGGGCCAAGGACACTTTTATCTGTTGCAATAGAAAAATAAAGAAGACATCCTTCGCAAGGTTTTGCAAATGGGGTTACAAGCTAAGTGGGCTTAACCTTGGGGAAAACTCCATGGTTAAGCGTGCTTGAGCTGGAGTAGTACTGGGATGGGTGACCTCTTGGGAAGGCCCAGTGCTTCACCTTTGTGAGCATCACCTAGATGCAATGAATGCTAAGTGGACCATTCATTATCATGAGAGATGGGTTCTTGTGAACCACTACTCATGAAAAATGGGTCAATGAGTTTGACTCATAAAACTACATGGTTCAATCCTGATAGCAATATCACAGCATGTGTATTGCTACAGTAGTATTTTACTTTATTTTCATGACGTAGAATCCTATTTGATACTCCTCTTCACTGGTATTTTATAGTCATCATTAGAATCTTTCACTTCAATTTCCATTCTTATTTGTGCGCTTACACTCGTGGAAAGGTTTTTGTTTCCTACTTGACCAACCCGTGCTCTCTTGTTGTGATCATACTCATGAAAAGATTGTGTTTGATGTAAATATTAAAATATGGTTTTCTCTTCATTCATAATTGTAGGCAACATTTGTCTCATCAGCACTTAGATTTGGATCAAATGGACTAGCCGTCCTGCTTGTTGATGATGGTTTTGAAGGTTATTCTGCTTTGCAAGTTGGGCAGCAGCCCGTGTGTCATGTCCCCGATCATTTGAATTGATTTCGGAGGGAAATGAATTAAATAGTGTTTTAAAACACTACCCAATAAATAATATTATATATTTAAATAATTAATAAATTTAATTTATTAATAATAAATAATATTTAATTTCTTATTTGGCCGACTTCTCTAGTTGGCGCTAATGAGTAATGTCTGAATTTCTTTCCTAGGCCAACATCTTGCTTTGCTGTGTATTTAAACTGGGCATGCACTCAGGAAGATCATCACGAAATTGAGCATTGCTGCTATGGTGAAGGAGTAGGGATGTAGTCGCCTACGAATTCGCATCAGGTAGAGAATGTAGTCTCTCTGCTTGCTTTTCGTGAACATTGCTATTCATCCACACATTAATCTGAAGTCTGATTTTGCTCTTGCCAGGGAAGGAAGCGACGTCATTTGGCCATTGGAGATTAGTGCAGGAGATCATTGTCTTGGCCGAGCCTAGGCTCTAGCCACACTTATACAGTGCATCAATCTAGATCACGTGATCTTGTGTGGTAATCATCAATTGCATCTATGCATAAATTCAAGAATCTCCTGGGCGTCATTCATCCGCACCACTGCAAGGGTGCGAATCATCATCAACAGGCGTTTTTCGAGCACAAGTAAATTGACATAGGATCTGCCATCGACGGAGTAACCATATTTGCATCCACGAGCTAGATGCAAGCAATTCATAGGAATATCTTAGGCGGATCGTGCATAGACGCGTTATTTCTGGCGCCTTCATTCGGTGGTGCCCTTTTGATACACATCAGTCTGATTCCTCCTGCTTAATAAATCCAAGACATATTTGTGATATCAGACATAATCGAGGGTACAATACTTGGATAGTGGTGGTGGAAGTAGCCTATTGAGTAAGCTTGGCTTACTTACTTTGGGGGCCTAATTGCCATCTCTGTTTCTAGACAGCTTATTCTGTATGTAATGGGAGGACAGTTTTCATTATCCGTGTATTTTGGTATTATCTGTTAGTTGAATGACAAGCTGTTCCATTGTAACTGTTATAAGTCTAAGACTATCATAACTGCGTTCTATTTAAGATCTGCACCTGGTTTTTCTTTCAGCATAAGTGTGTTTATGTGTGATCAGTGCCTAGTATACTATAGTGGTATCAGAGCCTTAGACCCTGCTAGTTTGAGGGAATTTTATGCAAGCAAGCCAAAGGGAGCAGCGAGCCATTGAGAGGGAAAGAAGGAAGGTAGCAGCAGAGTCTTTTGGAATAGGAGGCAAAGGTAAAAAAATGGTAGATAGGGATGAGCAGTGGGAGAATTTTCTGAAACAAATGACCCAGATGCAGGAGCAAATGGCCAAGCAACAAGAACAAACAAATCAGATGATGAATATGATGATGCAGTCCATGAATATCATGACCAACACCTTCAAATCTGCATCAAATGATGGTTCAAAAGGCAACCATTCCACTCACCAGGGGTTTGAAAATCTAAGCAAGAAGGCTACTCATCCCACACAACCAACATTCCTGCCCAAGAATGGACCTACCAATGGGGGAGATGAGCAGAGACTTGTTGAAGGTGACGTCGAGGCAAGTGTAGATGCTTATGTGCAGATTGATCCAGATGTGAGAAATCAAGTCCCATTCATCTAGTTTCACAATGCAAGGAATGGATCAAAAGGGGGTCAATCAACATTTTACTCCAATAGAGTTTTGCAACATCGGGTGAGCAAGTTGACTCTTCCAAATTTTGATGGTTCAGGAAACGTGACAACAAGAGCATGAGTACTAAAGTTGGACACTTATTTCTGACTCAGTCCAATGCCTGAAGATGAAGCGGTCAAATTTGCCATTCTGCATTTGGACGAGATAGCACATGAGTGGTGGCATCATGAAGTCGTGACACAAGGATTTAACCTTGTCACTTCATATGTTGATTTCACACAAAAGCTCATAGAGAGGTTTGACAAAAGAGATCCAAAAACATACTTCAAGGAATTGACAAGTTTAAGGCAACAAGGAATAGTGGATGATTATGTGGCAGAATTTTAGAGACTTGTTGTGACAGTTCTTGATGTATTAGATAGAAGGCTCATGTACTTATTTATTGAGGGTCTATTGAAATCATTCCGGGGTTTGGTGAGAGCCCTAAAACTCGCATCATTGGATGAAGCCATCCATAGAGCCTTAAATCTTGAAGACTCCACCATGAAGAATAAACCAATGGTCAAGAACACTCCTTTGGGAGCAGTGTAATGTCCCCTTCTCAGCAGTGACCTGACAGTTGGTCGTTAGTCTATCCTGGTGACCCGTAGACTACTCGGAAGCAGAATTAGGGTTCCCTATCTTCTAGGAGGATGTTTCAACTTGTGTTGGAGTGTGCTTCTGGAATCTTGGTGTTTGGTTGGCAGCTTTTTTCTGGGTTTTCAAAGAGCTTCGCAGTGGTATACTTGGCATGTTGATCCGAGTTACTTTCGGAATTTACTATTTTTAGTAAATTCTATTTCTGGCAGTGGTCTTGTTGGCTTCAGTATTCTTGGCTTGCCTCATTAGTTGGTTCAGTTGGGTATTTGATTTAGCGCCTGGATGCAGTTCTGGAGAGATAAGTTGTTTTAATTAAAATAATATTTTATTTTAATTATCTTTCCCCTTGGTTTGAGCTTCACAACTTAATGTCATTTTTAAAAGGGGATTTTTATGGGTAGGCGCCTCATCCAAAGATTTAAGTGAATTTGTACCTTTATTTATTAATGTTGACCTGAAAAAGGTACGCCACATGTGAAAGATGGTAATAAGTTAAAAATGGCATGGATTTTACCTTGGGAAAAGGGACGCCATTCCTTGAGTCAAAGGTCAACAAAGATTTAAGGCAATCCTTGAGTGGAGCACACCTTCTGGAAGGTTCTAGAGGTGCTTAGCAGAATTATAAGAAGGAGGTTTTGGGTCTTCATTCAGCATCTTGAGTTTTATGCAAAGTTATGTTGCCGGAATGGTGACTGAGTGCTTCGGGGAATGCATACCCCCTACCTAGGCTTGACTTCTTGCTTGAAAGATAGCAACTAGTTGAGAGGTTGATTTCAGTTGAGTTATTTTGCGTTGTAATTGGTTTCCTATCATTTTAGTCAATTTTTGCAGTTGCTGTTCTGTCATAGCTGATTCATGTTCTTACTCATAAGTTTGGAAATAAAAATCATATCGTTTTGGGTATTGACTCAATGTGTTTCCTTGCCAGGGGCGCCCCTTTGTGTTAAGTTTCAGATTTTTTAATTGAGAGTTGGATTTTATATGGCAAAATCGTACTTCCTTGAGGGCCGTACTTTTTGGAGTTGCATTGGGATTCGTGCATAAAATAATTAGGCTTGTTTGCATTAGTTTTTGCATTGGCACATGGGCGCCATACCTCTAGGAGTCTTGAGCATTTGTCCCCATGACTTTTGGTGAAGACTTGAGCAATTTATGAGTATTTTAGTGAGGAACAGGTTGCTTTTCTGTGTTATTTCAGTCAGATGATCAGTCTTATCAGATTACAGAAGTTCGTCATAGGGGGTGGGTTTGAGTCCAAGAAGTCTAGTGGAGTATAGGAAAGTTATTTATATTTATTGCAGCATCAAATGGCTTCTAATCACGTGTGTTGGCATGCTCTCTCTGATATAATGTAAGCTGAACAGTAGTATTGTCAGCAATTCTCTTATTCTGATATAATTCTTGTAATTCCCACGACTGTGGATGAGACTGGCATGTTCAGTCTTAGTTAGTTCTATTTTCTGTATCACCCACTGAACAAGTGGAAGAGGTCGGCTAGCCGCCTGTTACTTATGTAATTGCATTATCTCATTTTGCTGATCGACTGAGCCGTCAACTTACTCTCGCTGAAGAAGTGGTCGAGTTGCATTTTACTTTTAGCATTATCCTTTCATTTCAGTCCTCCCGCTGAATAAGTGGTTGAGTGATTGTATTTTCTTATCCTTACTTCAGCAAGCTCAGTTTACTAACGACCCCCTTTCGCGTATGCTCTCAACCTTGCCCGTACTGGGATCTGGGTTGATCAGAGGAGAGGGTTACATTCAGCTGGTTTATATTTACACTAATGCTAATGGGTGAATTTAGTTGTGTAATAAAATGAAAAAAATTGGCCGGCTTATTTCAGTGGTATCAGAGCTATGATTCTGCCAGCCTGTGGTCTAGTGAGTTCAGTTTCTGATGAGTGACAGAGCCCACAGATACTACACCAAAAGTCAGGCGGGAAATCCGCCATATCAATTTCCGCATACACCAGAGGCAGACACTTTTTCTGAGGCACTCAGAGAAACAAGGCAAACAGTCGACAAAAGTAAAGCAGTTGCAGAGATGGCAGAGAGTAACAAACAGCCCACGGATGATAGAGATGACAAAATGGAGAAGAAGTTTGACAGGATGATTGACATGCTGGGATGCTTACTTGCCAAAATGGATCAGCAAGCTGCAAACAATTCCCCCCTTAATCAAAACAACTCCAACGGTGAACACAGTGGAGTCAATGGGAACAATGGCAGTGGGAGAGATAGAACCATTGGACAGCATGATGCCACGTCTAGAGGATCAGCCTCTAGGCCCCTTTTTCCCACATTCACTCAAAGAGAAGAAACCCAAGTTGAAGCTGCAACAAATTATGCCGATGACGCTAGACATGCTTACTTGGAGTATGACTCTTTCCCTCCTGGCCTTAAGGAGTTGTGGTCTTTTGATTAATTCATTAATCAGAGGAACCGGAGAAATGGTGGAAGAAATGAATTCAGAGGTCCTATGGGTCCTAGAACGGATTACCAACAAGCTCTCGGGAAGGTGTCCTTGGCCCACTTCGGTGGAAGTGATGCATGCACAGCTAGAGCATGGGTGCAGAAACTGGATAATTACTTATCCTTGAGACCTATGGCGGAAGAAGATGCAATCAAATTTGCCACCCTACACTTGGAAGGTGCTGCCCATGAGTGGTGGTATCATGGTTTGGTGACCCTTGGCCACAACCTAATCAGAACATATGGAGAGTTCACTAACAAGCTGATTGACAGATTTGACACTAAGGATCCTGAGGTGAAATTCAGGGAGCTTGCTCAGCTGAAGCAACATGGTTCCTTGGAATCATACATTGGGGATTTCCAAAGGCTTTCCGTGATGGTGCCCAACATCACCGAAAGAAGATTAGTGGTGCTATTTTCAGAAGGTCTAATGGAGCCATTGAGAGGATGGGTAAAGGCTTTTGACCCACCCAGTCTTGAAGAGTCTATCAAAAAGGCTAGAAACATGGAGCTGTCCGCACCTAGGCCCAAATTTCCATCCAAGCCTTTTCCCCATAGACAAGACAAAAGGCATCCTCCAAATCAGCACAAGAAATTTCCTCCTCGATTGGATGATGATGCTAGAGAGAAGCTAAGTAAAGAAGAGAAGTGTTACACATGCAAAGAACCTTGGACAAGGGAACACAGATGCTATGGAAGAGGCCATTCTAACCATATGGAGGCCTATTCTGATTATGGATCAAAATCTGATCACTTAGAACAACACTCAAAGATGGCTGAAAGTGATGAAGAACGTGAGCTTGAGGAGATTGAAGAAGAGCAAGGGGGTGAGGGCACCTTTGCCCAACTCTCAAGTCTCCAAAAGAACGAGTCCTTCAAGCTTCGTGGCTCGATTGGGAAGCATCGTGTGATTGCCTTAATTGATACAGGAGCAACACACAACTTCATTGATGAAGGATTGGTTGCAAAGAAGAACCTCAAGACAGAAGAATTTGAAGGCTTCAAAGTGATGGTTGCTGATGGGTTCCACATCGCTTGCACTCACAAAGTTACCAACATGTCTTTACAGTTAGGTAACCATGAAGACAAAGACGACTTCTATGTTGTTAACATTGGAGATACTGATGCCGTTCTCGGCATCCAATGGTTGCGATCTCTTGGAGAGATCTCCCTAAATCTGCAAACCATGGAACTTAAATTTCAGTTCGATGGGAAGAAAGTAGTGCTAAGAGGAATGTCAAATGGAGGTCCTCGGATTGTCTCTTTCAAAAGGATGGAAAGGTTGATCCGCCATGATGCAGTTGAGTGGGCTGCGGAGTGCATGGTTCTTCCAGCTAGCCCGGTTGAAACAAAGATAGAATATTTGCTAGATATTCAATCTGTACTCACAAAAAGAAGTAAAGTGTTTGCTGATTTGCCACCAGGGCCACCTCCAGATAGAGGGTTTGAACACGTCATTGAGCAAAAAGAAGGGGCAAAACCAGTCATCACAACACCATACAGATATCCTAAGAAACAAAAGGATGAAATTGAGAAAAACATAAAGGAGCTTTTAGAGATGGGTTTCATTCGCCCAAGTAAAAGTCTTTTCGCTTCAGCAGTTGTACTTGTGAAGAAGAAAGATGGCACCATCCGCATGTGTGTGGATTATCGTGCCTTGAACCAAAACACCATCAAGAATCGGTATCCCATCCCCCGAATCGATGAACTCATTGATGAGCTGCACAGTGCTAAGTTTTTCTCAAAGATTGACTTAAGGTCAGGATACTATCAAATTCGAATGAGGGGATCGGATGTTGAGAAGACAGCATTCAGGTGCCACTATGGTCACTTTGAATTCTTAGTTATGCCATTTGGGCTGACTAATGCTCCGGCCACCTTCCAATCTTGCATGAACAGAACTTTCCAGAGGCAGTTGAGGAAGTTCGTGTTGATATTTTTTGATGACATCCTCATTTACAGCAAGACTTGGGAGGAACACCTCCAACACTTGGAGGAAGTGCTTAGCATTCTTGAGACAAAAAGTTTCTTTGCAAAGGAGTCAAAGTGTGAATTTGGTATGGGAGAGTTACTCTACCTTGGCCACATCATCAGTGCTGAGGGAGTCAGAGTTGATCCGGAGAAGATTAGGGCTATCGTGGATTGGCCAACCCCGGAAACTCTAACCCATTCGAGAGGGTTCTTGGGTCTATGTGGATTTTACAGAAGGTTTGTGAAAGGGTATTCACAAAGTGCTGCTCCTCTTACTGATCTAACCAAAAAGGGGGCATTCTTGTGGTCAAAAAAGGCACAAGTTGTCTTTGATAAATTCAAGAGGATCATGAGCTCTTGTCCGGTTTTGGCTATACCAGATTTCTCCAAACCTTTTGAGCTGCAATGTGATGCTTCGGGAGAAGGAGTTGGTGCTGTTTTGATGCAGGAAAAACACCCCATTGTGTTCGAGAGTAGAAAACTAAGAGGTATTGAAAGAACCTACTCGATTTATGACAAGGAAATGCTTGCAATCATGCACGCATTAGCCAAGTTTAGACAATACTTGGTGGGGAGTAAGTTTGTTGTCAAGACTGATCACAATAGTCTCAAACACTTCATGCATCAAAAGGACTTGAACGAAAGACAACAGAAGTGGGTGAGTAAGCTACAGGCTTATTTCAAGCAGCAAAGGAAACCCTTCCCTAAGGAGACTCCTCCACCTAAGGGCCTTCCTTCAAAGTCAAGTGGGACAGACATGTCTAGAAACGAGCTTCACTGAAGAGTTTTGTGTTATCATTGTAGGGAATCTTGGACTAAAGGCCACAGGTGCTTGGGAAAAGGCCAAATCCACTACATTGAGGTAGCCCTTGATGATGACGAAGTGGAGATTGAAGGAGGAAAGAGGAAGCTACTAATGAGGATGAGCCAAAGATAATAGTGGAAGGAGAACATATGGGAGGCACTCTTGTAGCACTTTTAGGAGCACCTCGATACCATTCTCTTCAGGTTAGAGGGGTTTTTCAAGGACAAAGAGTGACAATGTTGATAGACACTAGAGCCACTCATAATTTCATTGACAAGAGGACTATAGCCAAGTTGTGATTGAAGCTAGAAGACTTTGAAGGATTTGATGTTTCAGCCGCAGGTGGTAACATCCTCTCTTGCACTAGCCGGATTAAACAGATGGAGTTGATCCTAGGAGGACACAAGGTGAGAGATGATTTCTATGTGATTGACATCAGTGATATGGATGTGGTGTTGGGAGTGTAGTGGCTACATTCACTTGGGGAGTACACCACCAACTACCAGACCATGGAATTGAAGTTCAAACATGATGGGAAAGAGATTGTCCTTCGAGGCCTTTCTAGGAATGGTCCAATGGTGGTTTCAGTGAAGAGAATGGAGCGTTCTTTTCAAAGAGATGAGGTAGCTTGGGTGGTAGAGTGTTTGATCATAGATTCAAGACCTCCGAAGGAAGGAGGAACTTACTCGGTCGACATCCAGTCCATTCTCGACAAGAAGTGCAAGGTGTTCCAAGAGATTCCTTCCGGCCTACCACCTGACAGAGGATTCCAGCATGTGATTGAGCTTGAGGAGAGAGCCAAGCCCGTCATCACTACTCCCTATCGACACCCTAGGATGTATAAAGAGGAAATTGAGAAGGTAATCAAGGAATTGTTGGGACATGGGGCACATTCGTCCGAGCTCTAGCCCTTTTGCTTTGTCTGTAGTGTTGGTTAAGAAGAAGGATGGGACATTGAGGATGTGCATTGACTACAGAGCGCTCAATAAGAAGATGATCAAGAACCGCTATCCCATTCCCAAGATCGATGAGTTGATAAATGAGCTTCATGGTGCGGTATATTTCTCTAAGATTGATTCATGTTCGGGGTATCATCAAATCAAAGTGAGGGAGGAGGATGTGCACAAGATAGCTTTCATATGTCACTACAGGCACTATGAGTTCTTGGTCATGCCATTTGGGTTGACCAATGCTCCTACCACCTTCTAATCATGTATGAATTAGGTATTCATTGTACAATTGAGGAAATTTGTTTTGGTTTTCTTTGATGACATCTTGATCTATAGTAGGACATGGGAAGATCACATGAAGCATATTGAGGAGGTGCTAGACATATTGGAGTGTCATTCAGTTTATGCCAAGATGTCAAAATGTGAGTTTGGGATGACCAAGATTCTTTACTTGGGGCATAAGTTCAGTGCTCAAGGGGTTAGTGTGGATGAGGAGAAGATCAAGGCGATTCAGGATTGGCCTAGACCCAAGAACTTGTCACAGTTGAGAGGTTTTGTGGGCCTATGCAGTTACTACAGGAGGTTTGTGAAAGGCTTCTCACAACTTGTAGCCCCACTAACCAACTTGACAAAGAAAGGAGCCTTCTCTTGGAATCCTACATCACATCAAGCTTTTGATAAGCTTAAGGAGGTAATGAGTTCATGTCCCGTTTTGGCTATTCCAGATTTTTCACTTCCTTTTGTTCTTGAGTGTGATGCTTTGGTAGAAGGCATTGAAGCAGTAGTGATGCAAAATAAGCACCCCATAGCCTATGAGAGTAGGAAGCTCACCGATTCAGAAAATATCTTCTCTATTTATGATAAAGAAATGTTGACTATCATGCACGCCCTTGCCAATCTAGACAGTACTTGGTTTTTGAGAAATTCATGGTGAAGATAGATCATAACAGCCTCAAGTTCTTCCTCAATCAGTGTGATTTGAACGATAGACAACAAAAATGGGTAAGCAAGCTTCAAGCTTATGATTTTGATATTGAATATGTGAAGGGAAAGAACAATGTAGTGGTTGATTCCCTCTCTAGGAAGCCATATTTCTGCTCTATGTCTAATATATCTGCGGATTGGAAGGTTGCCATAATAGCTGAATATGCCAAAGATTCATTTGCTATTGATATTTTGGAGGGAAGATTACTTGATGATAGGTACAAAGTGATTGAGGACCTCATCCTCTACAAAGAACAAGTGTATCTTGTACCAAATTCCAAGATCAAGGAGAGGATCATAAGAGCTTGTCATGATAAACCCCTTGCTGGTCATCCAGACTTCAACAAGACATACAAGCAAGGGAGCGTTTCTCATGGAAGGGTCTAAAGAATGACATATTGCAGCATGTTCGGGAGTGTTTGGTGTGCCAACAAAACAAAACCGAGCATGTTTTACCAGCTGGTTTGTTGCAGCCCTACCTATCCCAAATCAAAAATGGGAAAGCATCTCCATGGATTTCATTACCAGGCTACCGAAGGTGCAAGGTAAAGATTGTATTTATGTGGTGGTGGATAGACTCATGAAGTATGTCATTTTCATGCTATTACCTCAAAATTTAAGGCCCCTCAAGTTGCTGATTTGTTTTTTAAAGAGATATTTAGACTCCATGGGTTGCCAAAAAACATTGTGAGTGATAGGGATAGCAGATTCGTCAGTTTTTTTGGCAAGAGCTCTTTCGTTTGGCACACACGGAGTTAACCCCAAGCACTAGTTACCACCCCGAAATGGATGGACAAATGGAGATAGTTAACAAATGGATTGAAGGGTACCTAAGGAATTATGTTACAGGACAACAATCAGCTTGGGTGAAATGGTTACATCTAGGAGAATTTTGCTACAACACCACACATCATATGTCCATCGATATGTCTCCTTTTAAAGCACTTTATGGATATGATGCCACTTCTTTCATGGATTTGATTCTTGTGGATAGTAGAGTGTCGGGTGCTAGAGATATGGTGCAACAAAATGTGGATATTTTGAAAGTTCTCAAGGAGAACTTGTAGCATGCTCAAAATTGGCAGAAAACGTATGCAGATTACCATAGGAGTGAGAGGGTTGTTGAGGTGGATGACATGGTTTACCTCAAGTTGCAGAAAAGCTAAAGCCAGTATTCTATGGGCCTTACTGGATTGTGAAAAAGATTGGGGAAGTAGCATATGAGCTTGCATTGCCTCAAGGCAGCAGAATCCACAACGTTTTCCATGTGTCATGCCTTAAAAGAGCGTTGGGACAGCAGATTACACCTTCAATTGAGCTACCTCCTCTCGATGATGAAGGCAAATTGATTTTGGAGCTCAAGACCATGCTGGATGTGAGGGAGAAAAGGTTGCGGAACAAGGTTATCCCTGTGTACTTGGTGAAATGGAAGACTTTCCCTAACGAGGATGCGACATGGGAGGGTGTGGAGATCTTTGAGCACCCCAACTTGATGTTGCTCGAGGGCAAGCAACAATTTGGGGGCGGGGACTGTCATGTCCCCGACCATTTGAATTGATTTTGGAGGGAAATGAATTAAATAGTGTTTTTGAACACTGCCCAATAAATAATATTATATTTTTAAATAATTAATAAATAATATTTAATTTCTTATTTGGCCAACTTCTCTAGTTGGCGCTAATGAGTAATGTTTGAATTTCTTTCTTGGGCTGACGTCTTACTTTGCTGTGTATCTAAATTGGGCATGCGCTCAGGAAGATCATCACGAAATTGAGCATTGTTGCTATGGTGAAGGAGTAGGGACGTAGTCGCCTACGAATTCGCATCAGGTAGAGAACGTAGTCTCTCTACTTGCTTTTCGTGAACATTGCTATTCATTTGCACTTTAATTTGAAGTCTGATTTTGCTCTCCCCAAGGAAGGAGATCACTGTCTTGGCCGAGCCTAGGCTCTGGCCACACTTATATAGTGCACCAATCTAGATCGTGCGATCCTGTGTGGTAATCATCGATTGCATCTACACATGAATTCAAGAATCTCCTAGGCGTCATTCTTCCACACCACTGCAAGGGCGCAAATCATCATTAGCAGGCGTGTTTCGAGCATAGGAAAATCGACATAGGATTTGCCAACGATGGAGTAACCATATTTGCATCCACGAGCTAGATGCAAGCAATTCACGAGAATATCTTAGGCGGATCATGCATAGACGTGTTATTTCCGATGCCTTCATCTGGTGGTGCCTTGTTGATACACATCAGTTTGATTCCTCCTGCTCAATAAATCTAGGACATATTTGTGATATTAGACATAATTGAGGGTATAGTACTTGGATAGTGGTGGTGGAAGTAGCCTACTGAGTAAGCTCAACTTACTTCGGGGGCCTAATTGCCATCTCTGTTTCTAGACAACTTGTTTTGTATGTAATGGGAGGGTAGTTTTCATTAACTGTGTATTCTAGTATTATTTGTTAGTTGAATGATAGGTTGTTCCATTGTAACTATTATAAGTCTGAGACTATCATAACTACGTTCTGTTTAAGATCTGCGTCTGGTTTTTCTTTCAACATAAGTGTGTTTGTGTGTGATCAGTGCCTAGTATACTACATTGTGTAGCTGCGATTGCCATCTCTGTAGAATCAGCAGTTGCCTTAGCAGCAAAGGCTATATCTTTGAAATGCATATTGTGTTCTTTGTTAGCATGAAAAACAACATCCTCGTTGGAAAAAAGCAAGGAACACTGGCTTGAATTGTGTTTGCAGGTATTCTTGAAAATCCCAATGAGCCATTTAGAAAATAATGAAACTTATGACCATATCCTATCGCTAGCATTGCCACTATCAATGGTTTTAAAACATCTTGTTAGTCTTTTCTCGAGTATCAGGTAAAAAAATTTGGAAAAGGAAAGAGTATGCTCAAGATACAGTACTGAGAACTCCAACTTAATGTTGCAATAACAATACTGCGCCCAACTTCTACTGACAAATTTGTTAGATTGCAAAAAAAGATATTCAATACAAAAAACACCTTACAATTTCCAGTTACATATTATTCTATCAGCGTTTTCCTTGCACCTCCTCCTGGTGCAAGTGCTAGTTTGTAATTAGCTGATAGGCTTCCCCTGTGGATTTGCAAGTCCACAAAGCCCCGACATACCTATCTCACATCGTGGAACATCTTGACAGCCATCGGTAAGCAGTCCCTCGCGGCTGCACATGGTAATGAGATAATTAAAGGTGATTTGGTCGAGCTACACCCCTTCACTTATCATTTCATTGAACACAAGCAGAGCTTGCTTGAAATCGAAGTCGCCCTTCCCACAAGCATCGATAACAACATTGTAGGTGACAAGATTGGGGTTGCAACCACAACACTTCATGAGGCAAAATATTCGAATGGCCTCAGTGTAGAGGCTATTTGGTGCAGGGGCACCCTAGTTCTTCATGCCTCCAAGAGGCCAAAGTTAGCATTTTATTTATTTTTATGATGTTTGCATGTAATAAGGTCTGAGAAGACCATTTTATGCTTGTTTAGGTCTAGTTTGAGTGCTTAAGGGTGAATTAGAGTCTAGTTGCAAAATATTGTCAAGTTGCACAAATGTTGTCAAAGCAACTTTGCATTTTGTTGTCAAATGGGAAGTTGAAATGTGGAAGATAAACTGTTGTAATGTGAAAGATTATTTTGTAACTATTGGGAATCTGTTGGAAATGCCTTAAAAGGATTTGTATCATCGACCGAAGGGGTGAGATGAAGTTTTGGTGAAGAAGAATGAATAAAGATCTTTGTTTTCCTGCATTTTTTAATGTTTACTGCTGATTTGGTGAATAGTACGGATTCGTATGGCCTTCTGATGGTTTGAAACTTGTTGGAACTTGTAGAGGAGTGAATCTTCTAAATTTTCCTTTTTGTAGCACCTGATTTCATTGTGTTTGAAGAAAGTTAGAGCCATTTTACTAAAAAATGCATGAAACCCTAGGTAGGGTTGGCTCTGAGTGAAGAAAATGCTTTTCTCTCTATTCCACTGGTGAAAAAGGCCCAAACTCGGTGGAATGGCTTGGAGTAGGGTAGATTTTGTTTTCCTAAAGTTGTAGGAGTAGGGAAGATAGTTGGCACGTGCTGGGTTGGATTGAAGGTTTGATAACTCCATGTATCAGACCAAGAAGCCATGAGAGGAATTGTATTTTTGTGTTTGAAGAGATAAAGGAAGGCATTGCTGGTAAGTGGAACAAGTTCTTGGATGTATGAGGACCTTATCAAGACCAGGGAGTGGTTTGAAGATCTCTGGAAGTCTTTTTGTGTGTAAGCCCTATTGTTTTTCAAGCCTAAATTAGCCTTTAAGCCTAGTTTACAGTAGGATAGTCAAATTTTGACTCCAGTGTTCCAAAGCAACCATACCCCATTTTTAGATATGTGTTGTAAGGGCGAGAAGGGTATCCCAAACTGGCCTTACATTTTGAATATCTGTTTTGCATCAAAAGTTATGACCAAAAGGGTTGATTTGTTGCTCTTTTAGGCCTAGTAGGAAAGGGGACAGTTAAATTTTGAGCCCTTCTGTACAAAGAAGCCCTATCTGATTTCTTGGTATGTGTTGTAAAGCCCAAAAGGGTATCTGAAAATGTCTTTACATTTTGAAGGTCATGCTTACCCTGCGAGTTATGCCTAAAAACTAGTTGTGAAAGGCTACTAGAAGAATGAAGGCTTGTCAAGCAAAACCCACCATTGGATGTTTGATAGATTTCAAGATTGGTTGATTGAGATTGTTTTTAATTGTCCATCCCTGTTCTACATAAAACTGGTATCAAAGCTTGAAGATTTGGCAAGAAAGTTTTGGAGTTTGTGTTTTGTCTTCTTGCAGGTTGAAGGAAGAGCTTGGATGCCAAAAGACTAGGCCAAGGGAAAAGAAAGAGGCCTAAGGTGAGGTATCACGAAGACAAGAAGAAGCAAGGTGAAAGAGACTTTCTTACAGAAGAAGAATGGAAGAGTTGAGGAGAAAAGTCCATGGAGATTTGTAGAGTGAGGAGGTACCAAGCAGAGAAGCCAATGATGAGAAAAGAGAGAAGTGAGATAAAGAAGAAGGATGAGTAGGAAAACAAATGGATATTGAACAAGAGATAATAGACTTGAGACAAGCCTTGGAGCAAACGAAAGAAATCCAAGAAAAAATGCAAGAGAATGGAATTTGAGTTGCAACAATGTCTTGAGAAGGTAGAACAAGCAAGTGGTTGGCGTTTTCCAATAAGAAAGAGGCTCAAATGGCCTGTCAAGAAGATTATTCTGAAGAGAATGAATGAAGAGCAAATGCTTTTTGAGAAAGAGGAAGGTCGTGAATCACAAATGGGTTCTAGTGCTATGTTGGTGAGTGAAAGGAGTTTGTTCAAATCATAGAGAAGGAAGACAAAAATCCAAAAGTGGGAGCAAGTGTGATGATAACGAGTCAGAAAGGGTTCCTAAAGCCCATGAAGGAGGAAAGGGTGGATTTTGAGATCATAATCAGACCCTGGACTGTCATGACAGCAGTTGACATATCTAATTTGCCATGGGAGATCCAAAACATGTTGAAGGATGGTATAGACATAGTTATGGATGAGTTTTCACATTCTTTATTCCCAATGCCAAGTATCAATCATTTATAGTTGTTTGAAAAGAGTGCATTTGAGTCTAATGTGCAAGGTGAGTTGCAAGGTTCAGATTTTCAATTATTTGAATGCAAGGACAAAGCTTTCCATTTAGTCCACCATGGTACACATTTACCATTTGAGTTTGAGGATGCAAAGAGGTTTTTGTTTGCTGCTAGGACAGTAAAGAGGGTTGTAGATGGGGAAGATACAGTTGCCTATGTAGATTTGCAGACCAAGATCCTTCAATCAGATGTTGCCATGTTGACAAGGTCACTAAAAGAGTGTGAGAAGCAGGGAAAAGAAGGCATAATTGGTGATGTTGTTAAACAAATAGTTTCAGAGGACAATGTTTCCATTGTTATTATCCAAGTGCAGGAGGAAGAGTGTGAGCAATCTGTTGGGAAGACTGATCAATTTATTTGTCATTGCACAAGGTATCTCTGGATGGTGAGTTGCAACATAGTTTATATAGTTGCCTTTGCCAAGTGTTCAAGAAACCTACAGTCAAGATGAAGCACACATGGGTCTGTTTTAAAGAAGGTAATATGTAGGGATCTCAAGACATCAATCAAGAGATTTCAAGCATAATTCTCATGTTGCTACCCTCCATTCAAGTGGAGCTTGAATCTTTCTTCTCTGGGAGTATGGTGTAGGGGCACCCTAGGTCTTCATGCCTCCAAGAGGCCAAAGTTACCATTTTGTTTTGTTTTATGATGTTTGCATGTAATAAGATCTGAGAAGACCATTTTATGCTTGTTTAGGTCTAGTTTGAGTGCTTAAGGGTGAATTAGATTCTAGTTGCAAAACATTGTTAAGTTGCACAAATGTTGTCAAAGCAACTTTGCATTTTGTTGTCAAATGGGAAGTTGAACGGTTGGAAGTTGAAATGTGGAAGATGAACCATTGTAATGTGAAAGATTAGTTTGTAACTGTTGGGAATTTGTTGGAAATGCCTTAAAAGGCTTTGTATCATCGACCCAAGGGGTGAGATGAAGTTTTGGTGAAAAAGAATCAATAAAGATCTCTGCTTTCCTGCATTTTGTAACGTTTTCTGCTGATTTGGTGAATAGTACGGATTCGTATGGCCTTCTCATGGTCTCAAACTTGTTGGAACTTGTATAGGAGTGAATCTTCTAAATTCTCCTTTTTGTAGCACCTGATTTCATTGTGTTGAAGAAAGTTAGAGCCATTTTACTAAAAACTGCCTAAAACCCTAGGTAGAGTTGGCTTTGAGTGAAGAAAATGCTTTTCTCTCCATTCCATTGGTGAAAAAGGCCCAAACTCGGTGGAATGGCTTGGAGCAGGGTAGATTTTGTTTTCCTAAAGTTGCAAGAGCAGGGAAGATGGTTGGCACGTGCTGGGTTGGATTGAAGGTCTGATAACTCCATGCATCAGACCAAGAAGCCATGAGAGGAATTGCATTTTTGTGTTTGAAGAGATAAAGGAAGGCATTGCTGGTAAGTGGAACAAGTTCTTGGATGTATGAGGACCTTATCAAGACCAGGGAGTGGTTTGAAGATCTCTGGAAGTCTTTTTGTGTGTAAGCCCTAGTGTTTTTCAAGCCTAAATTAGCCTTTAGGCCTAGTTTATAGTAGGACAGTCAAATTTTGACTCTAGTGTTCCAAAGCAACCCTATCCCATTTTTAGATATGTGTTGTAAGGGGGAAAAGGGTATCCCAAAATAGCCTTACATTTTGAATATCAGTTTTACATCCAAAGTTATGACCAAAAAGGTTGATTTGCTGCTCTTTTAGGCCTAGTAGGAAAGGGGACAATTAAATTTTGAGCCCTTCCGTACAAAGAAGCCCTATTTGATTTCTTGGTATGTGTTGTAAAGCCCAAAAGGGTATTTGAAAATGTCTTTACATTTTGAAGGTCATGCTTACCCTGGGAGTTATGCCTAAAAGCTAGCTGTGAAAGGCTACTAGAAGAATGAAGGCTTGTCAAGCAAAACCCACCATTGGATGTTTGATAGATTGCAAGATTTGTTGATTGAGATTGTTTTGAATTCTCCACCCTTGCTCTGCATCACTATTGTGGCCATAGGCATTGATGAGTGCAAAAAAGGCATAGACGGTGATGCCTTAGCCTTGCGTCCTTGCCCGCTTGGAAACCTATTGCGCCACATCCACTTTGTCCAGGAGGCCCATCACACTAATCATGGTGCTCGCCAGCTTCCCCAGGTTGCTTTTCTTCCTCTCCCTCACCACCACGCACTTGTAACATTGCATGGCCTTACCCTAAAATGCTGATATTCTCATATTACTATGAATGGATTAAAGCAACAACTGTAGGGAGAGTGGTTTTGGTTCGTCTCATTTTAAGTAAAAATCTGCTTTGCTAGGGTTTTTTTCTTCCTGCAAACTCTGCCCGTTTTTTCTCAGTCATCGTTGACAACACAACACAATTTGTTCAGAAACTTGAGGTAAGTCACTTGGCATGGTTTTAGTGATTATTATTTTTCAATCTGTATGCACCCAGATCATTTTTGTTGTGTTTTATTTTATTTGAAAATAATTTTTTTTGTTATCTATTAAATAAATGTTTTCATATATCATATTATTGTGCTCTCTGCGGTATTTATTTTATTGACTTTTCCAACTTTACTTGCAAACTATGTCAAATTGGACTTGTAAATGTCTGAGACTTTGCTTTTAGATTTTTCAAGTTTTCATGCTTGAACTTAAGTTTTCCATTTTGATCGCATGGTTGGTAACTCTTGTTTCATGGCTCTCTGGGAATTAGCTTTTCCCTAAAAGCAAAATTTACCTATGCTTTAATGCCTTTTTTGGCTGAAGTAATTACTTTTAAGTTTTAAAATTTGGTTAGGTTTTCTCAAATCACATAGTCCCTGAAATGTTAATGATCAGTTTGAGAAAGTATTAGTGTTGTCCTGTACCCAAAAAAATGGCTGGAAAACCATATTATTTATGAATTAATGAAATATTAATGATCAATTTGAGAAAGTAGTGTTGTCCTCTATTGCAAAATGCAACTGAAAAATCACAGGGCTTATGAATTGATGGATATTGGGGACAAGAACAATTACTTTTTTCACAAAAATCCTAAATACCACTTATGTTTTAGTTATTTTAGCTTTCAGGAAATGTAAAGGAGGCTGTGACGCCTTGTACAACAAATAATATTTGTTTTTTCTATAAAATACTATTAGTATTAGCCTTTATGGTCAAACATTGGCTTCAAACTTTTCTCTGATGATTTGTCCTGCAGAGACCCGAAATGTCGCACAATACAAAAGCTACACAGTTGATTTCAGAATATTCTCATACAATTGAACATTCAGAACAATCACACAAAACCAAAATATTTAAAAATGCCTTTATATAAATTTTCAACAGTTGTGACCAATTAGAGATGAAAGTTATCTACTGCAGAAATCACTCAAGATAAGTACAATATAGGTAAAAAACTTTACTGAGCATGTAGATTTTATTTTGCAGTCCATGGTATATACAAGATCATACTGCATGGCATAAAATTTGAATTATAAAAACATGCAAATCAAAATTGAATCTAGGTCTCCACCACTATAACCAAGTTCATCGGGCATATATTTATGAATATACAATTGGGATAGGTGTGTCAAATACCTTGCAATTCTAATGATTGGTTTATTTATTATTTGTGAATCCTCATGGAAAATGGTGTCTCACTTATGACTTGATCATTATGTCATCTGTATGCCTTATTATGACATCTGTTTGTTGCTCTGATTCCTCTTTTGATGATTTTACTGTAGGGAACATCCAAGCCTACACATTACCATGTATTACTTGATGAAAACAAGTTTGGTATAGATGATATTCCATTTAATTGTTATTGTTTTCTTTGAAAATGATTCCAGTACCCTAAGCATATAACTGTGCACATATCAATGTTATAAAATGATAGAGGTGCATGCATTCACATCTGGAAGGCAATGAACCAAAAATCCCTGTCTGGGATAATATGAAAGCTTGAAAATTATAATCTGTTTTACACATGCTACAAAATAGTTGATACAAAGATAATTAGCTAGATGATTTTTGAAATGTAAAGTATATGAATTTTAACATTGTACTTTGGTTGGGGCAAGATGTGTCTAAAATTTTGTAAAAGGTGTAATGCCATGTTGTCACCTATAATGGAAATTAATTGGAATACAAATGGATGCTATTTATTTTTGCTAATAGCTTGAATGTCTAAACAGATATCAAGATAGAGGTTAAACCCTGTTTAATAAGGTCAAAGCCCCCCACAAAAACTGATTTTTACCAAACCAGCATTCTTTTTTCTCCTGTCAGCTTGTGAAGCATGCCTGTCATTGTTCTTTTCTAGGGTACCCATCACCACTGAGCACTATTTCAGAGACCCTTATATATTTTTCTCACATATTGGTCACAAGGAGGAATTTTTTGGATCTATTAATTGTGATAGAAAGTTGATTCAGAGGTCTTCTGCATCATAACAGTATCTTTCGGAAATCCTTTCTGGATCAATATGTGGGAGCAGATCCTCAGACCTCTTCTTAGCAGCTTCTGATTGGAAAACTTCAAGAAGCCACAGCTTCTTTATCCGGAAGAGTTAGAGGCTGTCATTTATTTTCAAGGTTCCTTTTTTTGTACTCTAAAACTGTATCAACTTAATCAATAATATTTTGTACCTTTATGTTATAGATTATTGATCATTGTAATCATCATTCAAGGAGAAAATTGTAACTTGAGCAAAGGAGAATGTTGGGGGATTCAATTTGAACATTTTCATACCGAGTTATAAGAGCATTCCAGTGAGGAGGATGTTTGAAATTTTTTTAGTTCTGGAGTGTGCTTTACAAATATGGATTTCACAGTTGTGTCCCAAATGTCCAAAAACCACAAGATTAGGCGCAGTTTCACCCCAATTGGAGTTATAACTAGCTTATCTATTTTATTCAATAATCTATATAAAACACGCTGAGATATATCATTTTACAGACTTTCATAATTTGTTTGTTATATTTTAACATTGTCTTATTAGCTTTTTTAATTAGATTTATTATCCAACTTGTAAAGTTGAACAACATAATGATATCAGTATACACCAATAAACAACAAAAATATTTCTATATACCACAATTTTATCAAGGTTTATAACAAATAAATTTTGAAATTGATAAGCACGCCACTTGAAAGTATTCCCATTATAATGAATTCCAATAAAAAATAAATAATAAAGATTGAGCACCAATCTACAGTTGCAAATAATTCTACGGACAAAGCAACTTATTTTCTAAATACTAATACTACCATAAAGAAACTTTTATCCTTCTGTTTCCCCACTCATTACATGTGGACATGTCATCCTTTCCAAAATTCAATTTTTTGCTTACAAACATTAACAGAAAAGGAAGATTTATTCTCATTCTATCTTCTCACTAAACTAAATCTAACAAAATATTCTTTGAACATATTCTTGCACTTTTAATAATTTTCCTCTTAACAAAATACATAACAAAATTTCAAAATTCTAGATATAACAATTTTAATTTCTCTCATTTTAATATTTTTCTATGTTACCGATTTGTCCCTCTCAGCCTCTAGATACAATACGATTCGTATCAGATTCGAAATTCGGATTTGATATGATTCAAATTCGCATAGGGTATGAAATTCTAACTACGGATACGCCATAGATTCGATTTGCCTCTGTGAATTTGTTCAGGATACGCCCAACCGAATCCGACGCGAATCCAGACGTCAAAACGCCCAGGCCGCAGAAAAAGTGTCTTTTTTGCAATTTTAAATTATTTTTTTGACCAAAAGTTGACTTCTAAATAATAAAATATTCATTCCAACCCTAATCTTTGCCTCCAAACACATCAAATAGGTAAAAACACTCTCATTTAACAATTTGTGAATGAAAAACAAGTTTTTTTGCCTCCATTGTTGAACTTTCTCTCTTGCTTGCACAAGCTTGAATAGACTTGAAAGCTGATCGTTGGTTGTTCAAAGTTGATTGTTGTGCTATTCCTAAGCACTTGCAAGTGTTTGTTCGTTGCCAAGAAGATCGTAGAGCAAGATTTGCTCAAAAGAGGTAGGTTTCTTTGAAGTTTTTTGATTTTTTTCTTACATTTTTTTTAACAAATGAACTATTTTGTTTTGTTTTTAAGTTTTTGTTTTGTTCTCTGTAACAACCCCCATGTTGGTGTTTTGTTGTTGTCCTTCCTTGATGGATTCCGATAACTGCATATTTTGTATTTACTCTATTTGTCCCTTAATTATTTTGTATTGACACCCGAGAGGTGTAATTCCGTGACTGTTATGCTGGATTACATGTTTACATGCTTATATGCTTATATGTTGTTATGTGGTTGACATGATTATTGTTTATGTTGGATTTCATGTTTACATGGTTAGTTATTATGTTGGATTACATGCTTATATTTTTATATATATCATTGTCTTTGCTTATGTATAATTATGGACAGGAAAATGATGATGTCATAACACTTGTAACCGAGAGGCTTATGATATCATGACCCTTTTTCCTTATGATTGATGTTGCTTTAGATATATGATATATGATTTATGCACATGTACTTTAACGTTTGAATTGGAGTGATACAGGTACTGAGTATCGACTCCGCCTAGATTCATAGGCCTGAGCATACTCTCATTCCCCGATGGTGGATATTGGAGGTAGTCACAGGCCAAATGTCCCCTACCCTAGCCCATTGTACCTAGTTAGGGCAGTGTTTCCGTGTTGTTGTCTTCCATCCGGTTACTTAACAGTAATGTCTAAAGCACCCTTCTACCAAAAGTGATTTTTCTTGTATGTATCATTGAGGTATTTGGTCTTGGTTTTTCTTTAATATTTTGTGATTATATATATATATATATATATAATTTTGGATTGTCGGTGTTGTGATGTGGTTCCATTGACATCTTCACGTGTTTTTTTTAATATGGTATTTTATGGTGGTTAATTGATGGGGATTTGAATTGTTATTTTCTTGAGGTTTTAAATATTTTATTTAAATGATTTATTAATCTTTTTGGGGAGCCTTGTGCATTTTTAATTTTGCATATTTAGTGACCTTAATTAATTGTTTCTTTTGGGGGAACTTTAATAGCTAATTTTATCTAATGCTTTATTTTCCATTTTCTATGGTTTTGGGAAAATATAAAAGGAAAAGGAAGTTTTGTTTTGGGGATCATTATGATTTTGGAGAAAAGAAAATTTTCTGTTTTGCATGGAGAAGGAAACCCCATGATTTGGGCGACTGAGTTGGGGGAGATTGTGAAAGTTTTTTTGAGGAGAAATTTGTGGGTAGTAGATTGTTGAAATCAGTGTGCCATCTCTTACTTGCTGTCTAGTTTCGGAGTTTGGCCGTGTCTTCTTCATTTAGCTCTCCTCCATTTCTGTTTTGGAGCAAATTGAGGTATTTTTTTGTTACTTTTCAATCTTATGTGGCTGGTAATTTGGGCATTCACTCATGTTTCTTGTATGGCTGGTATATTTCTGATCTGGGTTATTTTATTCTATGAAAATTGGAGGAACTCCTCTATTTCATTGTTGTATTGCTTGGGGTTTGAATGACGGTTGTTTTAAATTCTATTTGCTGCTCATTACCTTCATGATAAAAACAAATTTTAGGGGTGGGTTTCATGTAGAAATGCCAAGATCTCAACTGGGTCTTAGGCAGATTTGAAATCTGGGCACTTTTATTTTTTGATGATTTTCTTGCCAATTTGTTAAAATGTGTTTTTTTCTATTTGCTGCTCATTACCCTGTTGATAAAAACGAATTTTAGGGGTGGATTTCATGTAGAAATGCCAAGATCTCAACTGGGTCTTAGGCAGATTTGAAATCTGGGCACTTTTATTTTTTGATGATTTTCTTGCCAATTTGTTAAAACATGTTTTTTTTTATTTGTTGCTCATTACCCTCTTGATAAAAATGAATTTTAGGGGTGGATTTCATGTAGAAATGCCAAGATCTCAACTGGGTCTTTGGCAGATTTGAAATCTGGGCACTTTCACTTTTTGATGATTTTTCTTGCCTAGTTTGGCAAATGACAATTTTCAGAACAACACTTCATTTTTTGTCTTAAACCCAAGAATTGAAGGTGGATTCCCACTTGAAACGCCAAAATCTGAATTGGGTCAAGCTTAGAATTTTAATTCGGGCACTTTGAATTTTGATGCCTCTATTTCATGATAAATTTCAGCTGTTAAATGAGTCTTCTTACAACAATATTGTCTTGGCTGTTTTAAATGGTTTCTTTGACAAAACTTGGATTCCTCGTTTGGTTAAATGAGATGAGCTTAGGTCTAGGTAATAGAGTGGTCATATGGAGTGGCTCTCTACGGGCCCGGGGCCGCAAGTGGCTGCCAGGGGAACTAGTAGCAGAGTTAGAGTAAACAAGTGATAACTAAATAAAAATAATGGGGTAACACACTAATAAGATAACGAGTCCTCGTGCATGGCCTTGAGCGCTTGTAAAGGCTAAGGATGCACTCGAGAAGGCCCATCTGTCTGCGGGGCGTTGAGTTATCCGTCTGTGAGGTGTGGATTTGGGCATGATTGAGTCTCCTCGTCCCTATGAGAGGTGTACTTGATTCCATGTGGTGCCATCCCTTCGAGCACACATGATGACACTCCATCTGATTTTCACTCTAGTACCTAGCTCCTTAGTAGTCATGAGTAGTACCCGACACATTATTGGATAAGCATCTCTATGCTGTGATGATCGGTTGTATGCATTGTATTCTATGTTTGCTTTGTGACTGATGCGAGTTTTGTGCTTACTTTACCCTTTCCTTGATTTCTTTTGCTTGGGCCTTGTGACTATCTCCGAGCACGGAGGGGTGGTCTCTTTTGAGCCACATGGTTGGGAGGCATTGCCACCGCCATTGGGGACCGACGTACAGGTTTTGGAGCACCGATTGGAGTTTCTCTCTCTCATGTATTTGTTTTATCATATTGTACTCATGTACACTCCTTTGTATATATTGTACTCTCTTGAGATAATATGAAATCATATAACTTAATGAGAAGAAATGTGATGTTTATTTTGGTTTACGGGTTCCGGTGTTGGTATCAGACTCGCTTGTTCTATGATAATCCTTATGGCCTTTCTTTTAATTAATCCTCATGTTTAAATCAGATCCATGGTTGTGTGTTTCCTCATTACGGCAGGCTGCAAAGGTTCAGGAGCATCGACGCCTTTTGTTGCTGTCTTGTGTGTTGCAGCAAAGGTTCCGGAGCACCGGTTCCTTCTGTTTGCTGACCTGTGTGTAGCAACAAGGTTCCAGAGCAGTGAGAAGTGAGCTCTGGAACAACAGGTTCCAAAGCAGTAGGTTCCGGAGTAGTGAGCTTTGGAACAACAGGTTCCGGAGTAGTAGGTTCCTGTGTGTTGTTGCAAGGTTCTAGAGCAACAGGGTTCCGAAGCAGCAAGCTCCGACGCAACTTCTGGAGCTATCCTGCTTGCTCTCGTTCAAATTTTCTCTGGAGGGTGGATTAGTCCTCTCCTCTGGGTGGTACCTTCGGTCATACTTGGCCATGTTTTCTTGTCAGTGTATCGGATTGGCAACTAATTTATGTGTATGTTATTCCTCTTTCTTAAAAAAAAAAATATCTTGTCCCTTTTGGCTCTTAACCTCTGGGGGTTCGTAGCGGGATGTTACATTCTCATTCTTTTAAGTTTTTTAGTTTCAAATTTCAATACCAAAATTATTTCAATCTGTTTTGCCTTAGGTATTACAATGGCATCCACTTCTAACTCCTCAAGCCAATCTTGTTTCCAAATAAACCCAACCTCTCCCCTTTGGAAATATGTAGAAATGGTTCAACAATGTCCACTTGTCCCTTTTGGCGCTTAACCTCCGGGGGTTCATAGCGGGATGTTACATTCTTATTCTTTTAAGTTTTTTAGTTTCAAATTTCAATACCAAAATTATTTCAATCTGTTTTGCCTTAGGTATTACAATGGCATCCACTTCTAACTCCTTAGGCCAATCTTGTTTCAAAATAAACCCAACCTCTCCCCTTTGGAAATATGTAGAAATGGTTCAACAATGTCCAGGTGGTGGAGTATGTGTTTGGATTTTTATTCATTGCAAAGTTCAATATACGAGCTCATATAGTCGAGTGAAAGCACACTTGTGTAAGATCCCTGATAATGGCATCAAAAATTGTCCAGGACCTCTAGAAGGTGATGGCAAAGGCCTTCCAGATGACGTAGTGTTGAAATATATTACCGAGCAAGAAATAGAAAAGCAAAAAGCTGGTAGTCTTAAAACAAGCCATCCTTTGAAGAAAGGATCTCAATCCATGAAACCCCCTACACCACCTACTTATCTTCCACCTACAAAAAGCCATCCATTTATGAACATCCCTCAAGAGCAAACCATGCCCCCTTCAAATAAAAGATCTAAGGGACCGTTGGAAGCTTCATTTTAGAATGAGGCAAGAGAGATTGCTGATCAAGACATAGCAAGATGTGTTTATGCCAATGGATTGGCATTCAACGTTGTTCGTTCACCATATTGGCAAAAAATGGTGAAATCTATTATGAGGCTCCAAAGGGGTATAAGGGCCCAGGTTTTGAGAAGGTGCGTTGCACCTTATTGGAGAAAGAGGTGAAACATGTAGCAGACTCTTTGAAGCCCATAAGGGATTCATGGACTGAAACAGGGGTGATCATCGTTTCTGATGGATGGAAAGATGCAAAAAATCGCCCATTGATCAATGTTATTGCCGTGTCCCCTAAAGGGGCAATGTTTTTGAGAGCAGTGGATTGTGAAGGACACGTGAAAGATGGTCCATTTATTGCTAACATCCTTTCCCAAGGTATTGAAGAAGTGGGCCATCAAAATGTTGTGCAAGTTGTAACCGATAATGCCAAAAATTGTAGGGCTGCTGGGTTATTGGTTGAGGAGAAGTATCCACACGTTTTTTGGACACCTTGTGCTGTCCACTCCCTCAATCTAATGCTACAAAAAATTGGATCCAAAATTGAGTGGATCAAACAGGTGTATGTTGAGGGCGAAGACATCCAAATGTTTGTCACCAACCACCATATGACACCAGGAATATTTAGACAATTCTCAAAATTGGAGTTGTTGAAAGTAAGTTAATTCTCAATATTTTTAAATTTTAAATTTTGATTTTGTAAGTTTAAATTATAATTTAGTTTTAATTTTGATTTTCAAATAGGTTGCTGAGACCTGTTTTGCCTCCAACACAATTGTGTTGAGACAACTTATAAAGGTTCATGAGGCACTTTGTGCCATGGTAATCAGCCCTAATTGGGCCATATGGAGGCAATCTAGCAGTGAAAGGGCAAATAGGGTCAAGCAAAGGATCCTAGATGATAGTTGGTGGGATCGTGTTGAGTATCTCGTCAGTTTCACTGAGCCCATATTGAGCATGATCCGTTACATAGACATGGATAGACTTTGTTTGGGCGAAGTATATGATGGTATTGACTCAATGATTGAGAAGATGAAATCCATCATCAATGCAAAAGAGGAAGATCTTGAAGAATTTTTTTTCAAAGAGCTACAGGAAATCATTGTTGATAGATGGAGCAAAATGACCACTCTGTTGCATCTTCTCGCTTTTGCATTGTGTCCCAAATATTATGGTTCTGAGATACTTTCTGCTTCATCAAGAGTTGCTCCATATAGTGATGCTAAAGTGGCTCAAGGGTACAAGGCAGCACTTTGTAGACTCTTCAGTGATCGTGACCAACGTGATCAAGTGAGGGCTGAGTTCATGGCTTTTGCATGCTCCGGTAGTGTTGATCAGAATCTTGATGCTCTTTGAGACAAGTACATGGTGGATGCTCATAGTTGGTGGTACTTCTATGGGCAAGAATATAGGCACCTCCAACCTATTGCAATAAATTTTTTATCCCAAGTAAGTTTAATATTTTGTAATTTTATATTAATTAATAATTTTGTTTTGTTAAATTTTGTAACTCTTAATTATTTAATTTGGTCTTAATAGGTTGCTAGTTCATCTTGTTCTGAGAGGAATTGGAGCACATACTCCTTCATCCACTCAATGAAACACAATATGATACATTCAGAAAAGGCAGAGGACTTGGTGTACGTGCATTCAAACTTGCGCCTCCTTACACACAAGCAAAGTTCCTACAAAGAAGGAGACACAAGGAGGTGGGATATTGAGCCAGAGTAGCTTGACTTGGATGCTTCCACAAGTCACTTAGCTGCACTTGATATTGATGATGAGTATGAGCCTGAAGCAGCTACTGAGCATGAGAGTGGTAGTGTCAGTGCTTGTGCGAGTGCCACTGATGCTATTTGTGGTTCTACACAAAATGTAGCATCTAATGATGCTGATGATGCTGCTTTTTTTGATGACCCATATGATTCAGATTGATCAATGATCAATAATGGCTGATTGTAAACACTTGACATTTTTATGTTTGAACGTTAATTTATAATTTTATATCATGACATTCGAATTTCGAGTATCACTAATATTTTAATATTTGACTATGAAAGTGGTGATGTATTTTTGCTATGTTATTAGACTATTAATATGGTAGTTTATTCTGAACTTAATTACTGCTGCAAATATGTATATATTTCTGATTTTTATATGTTTTTTGTATTATGTACCCAAAACATACCCAACCCCAAAAAACATTTTGGCCGAATCCCGTACCGGATTCGCATACCTGTACCCAAATCCAAAAACGAATCGGTAACTTAGATATTTTTCTAATATTACCATGTACCTTTTCAACATGAGTAGATTTGTTCAGTGTTTGAATAAAATGTAAAATTTATTTGACATTTTATTTACAACTTTGCAAACATTGTTTTTATAGGCAAGCAGAAAACATGAGATTTATCAGCATGCTCCATACATCTGGTATCACCTTCATCATAATCCAGGCAGATGATAAATAATGCGCTACCCCTTTTCTAATCATGGGGATTCACTCTCAGCCTTAATAGTTTTATACACTTATGTATTTTATCCTATTCTGCAATTGAATAGAAGTAACTTATTTGGTAATCTCATCTCCTGTGTGTAATCTTTTTTTGTGTCTTGTCTTTTAAGATTCTATTGCATATACTAAAGTTTATAACTCTGTTTGGGAAATTCTCATCACTTACATAAATTATAGATTGTCATCCATACATCTTCTGGGCTTGGCACAGATAACCAAAATCAATACCTACCTTTATAGTAAGGCAAGATTTGAGTATAGAGTGACTTGCTGACTCTGCAGGCAAGGAGCTAATGGTAAATTGCATAAGCTCTAACACTGTTGAGATAAAATTTCTAAACTACAAGTATGAAACACACCTTGAAGAGGGCTATCACTACTTACAGTTACAGCTACGAATTTCCTCACATTCTCAATGAACGGTCTAACAGACACTTACAGTTCTAGCAAAAGATGGATTCACTGCAACTATGGAAACCTCACTCAACAAAAATGCTCGCCATTGCAGCTGAATATTATAATGCTTTTAAAAAGAAGATTTAAACAACCAATCTCAATGTACATCTTACTATTTCTTGTAGGAAGTCAAAAACATTAAACTTCTGAATACGTTATTTCCTGAAAGACAAAAAAGAAATGTGAAGTGAAGCAATAGAATATAACTAACTGTACAGAAATGTTAGTGCCCAAACAAGACAAGAGCAGAATGCTCCTTCTCTTCTATTATTGCCTCTGCTCATGATTGAAACGATTTTTTCGTTACAGACAAGCAACACTTATACTTTGGAACAAATTTGAAAGAATAAATACAAAGTTACTGAACTAATTAACGAAAACTTTTAAGCTGAGCAAACTTGAATTTTGGTACATGATTTTGGTAATGTGCAGTTTCAGCGCCCAATTCTTCTGGTTGCCCACTTGTTATTCTGCTTTTAATCCTTTTGGAATGCTTCATGGCAGGGTTAAGAAGAGATTTGTTGTCTGTCAAATATTTACACAACAATTTACAAATTGGTAGTAGTTTTCTTATAGTCAAAGTATAAATGTAACTTTCAAACCAGGTGGGTGCAAGAATAGCCAGTATGAATCTTTGCAAAAAACACTGCTGTTGTTCACTGTCTGTTGTAAACTGTATGCCTCAAGCTAAGCCAACCGTTTGCCAATTTTAACAGCATTTATATCATCTTTGTAAGTGGTATTTTAATCTTGGATTCTCCTTTGAATGGAGGTAGAGTTGGAGGTGTTTGGTTGGTATGGGCTTGCTCTTTTTATGGGCTTTTCGTTTCTCAGCTCCTCATTGGATTTAGGAAGACCATGGAAATTCCTAGCTTCCTCATGGGAACCTCTATAATCTTCTTTCAGCCAGTTAAGATTCTCAATGGATTGAGAAATGCTTGCTTCATGTTTCTATCAGCTTGATGAATCTTGCTTTATAATTTTGAGATATTCTCTCTTTCACCAGTCATGCTTCTCACATGGCTATTATTATTGGGGATCTATTGTACAAACTGATTTTCTGCCCGCACAGTAAATAACTTTGTAGCAGATCTTATAAAACCAATAGCAAAATAGACGATGCAGATAGAAGAACTTCGAATTTCGCGACAGACACCCATGGCACTTACAGTTGCATACAGCTGGCAGAATCATATTGATTGGATGAAATGCCGGAATTGGAAGCAGTCATGAGGACATAACTCTGTAACTGTACGCATTTAACTTCATAACTGTACCCATTAAGTATAACAATATCATCATTGAATGCTGAAATGATGCAATTAATATATTTGTGCGGTGAAGATTTGTTATGCATCTGAGATTTAATGTGAGGTTTTTGTGTGCACGGATTTCTTCACCCTTATGCTGTGACTGTAGGAAACGCCTCTCGGCGTAATAAAGAAGAAAACACGATTTTAAGATTTGAATTGGGCCTAAAGGATCCATGTTAGAATTGACATGCAACTCAGCCAATTTTTCCATGATTCACCTTGCCCATTATCCTCCATACACAAATTTGAAAGAAGTTTTCTATGCTAAAGAATTCATAAATAAACCTTAAACTATTGTACAGTCCTGTCCTTATTTATTGCATGAATTGGATAGAGGTGGAGCTTGGATTGACAAACAATCAAACTTCCAAAATAGAAAAGAATCCCCAATTCAACTTAGTGAACTAAACTAGGAAGTGATCCATGCATATAGTTAACTGAAGCTTAGACTACTCTCAACTAAGACTGGTTAAGGTCTAAATGAAGATATAGATATTCATGGACTATCCACATTTAAATGATTTATTTGCATAATATAATAAAATCTAACTTAGAGAAAGCACTAAAACCTAAGTCTTGATGTGTACGGGTCATAGAAAAGACCCATATACACCAATCATTAGCATCCATATATCATTTAATATTTACGATTTTATCTTCTTCAGAGTGGAAATCTATGTTGAATTCTAAAGAGTGTTATTTTACTACTAAGTAAAAATTCTTAAGGCTGAGGGCGAGTTTCCTCTAGGGCACAAAATTTTGAGAAACACAAACACACACTACAAATATATTGGGGCGCTACAATTAAAATGATGAGGAAAGTACAAAAAGCCTTCCATATTTAAACAAAGGAAATGAGTTGTTTTGAGTAAAAGTAGTTTTCTAACATTAAAGTAGTGAGTTTATTGTTTTTACAAGCACAATTCAAAAGCTAATTTCATGAGGATTAATCATCTCATGAAAGTTCATGTTCTGGTCCTATTTGATTGAATCAGTGAATCAATATATGGCCATCAAACAAATTATTTTATTTAAACTGTTTCACTTTTATAACTGCTAAATATATGCATTATTCAAATTACTCATTGAGACTTTGGAACTTGTTAAGATTATCAACTTGTATCTGATCAGGATAAATTACCTACAAACTTTACTCCCATTAAATCCAAAGAGGCTACTTTTATAATGTACTAATTTTACATGTTTGTTGTTTGGTGACAAAAGATATTTGTTAGGAATGGCATTCTATTCACAGATTCAGTATTTTTAGTAGTGTTGTGATGGGTAGCAATGTTAGTCCACCATTTAGATGGAGAAAAGGTATACAAATTTGAAAAATAGCCAAAATTCAGATAAAAAGGGTATAATATGCACTAAGATTTTCAATTATTATTAATTTACCATGAGAATGACTCTGAGTGATAATTATGGTTCATATATAACCTAATTATTGTCTTTGCTAATTGAAATTGCAAATTCTTATCTGCTGAGTGAGATTGCAAATGATGATCAATCATATCAGATTTGCAAAGAAATGCTTAAAAAGTGCATATCTCCTTGGAACAAAAGAAAGGGAATTCAATCTTTGGTTTTTTGAGACTTTCAGGAAGTTTTTGAATAGTGCATACCTACTAATTTTGTATGCGAGTCAAATACAACTATAACCTGCATGAAATGCCTAAAAGTCCAATAAAAAATAATATTTTTTGTTATGAGTTATTTGAATTGTAATTTCAGTTTTGATTTTTTAGTATGAGTTATTTTACTTACAAGAATATTGCCATGAATATTATGCCTGCATGGCAACTCACTTTTTTGCTTAAGATCATCAAGTCTAATGATTAATCCATAAGAAAAAGGAGAGAATGTTGAAAGTTCTGGACATTTTACTACATGATGTGTATTTCTTTTTTACATCAAAATATAGAACAATGATAAAAAATTGAAACCCGGAATGTCAACAATACAAAGATGAATGCCAATCAATCCAAAGCCATAAATTTAGATGTTCAATGCAGAAATCAGAAGCATACAACTACCAACTTTATAGCTGAATATTAAAATTGTATGGCAGGTTTTCAGTCAGTAGTACTTATTATACAAATATACAAATAATATACAAAGATACAAATAATATACAAAGATGCAAAGATACAAATAATATGTTTCTTTTTGAATTGACCTGCTGCTACAAATTGAGATCTGCTGCTCAGATCGAACTTCTTCTCTTCATACAAACTTGCTTTTCTTGATGATCAAAATGAATGATAGCCTCCTTGTATTTATACACCCGTCAAGTAGAAGAATGTGACTCTTGGCTTATGAAGTCGGCCCAAGCAAGGAGGACGACTTATCAAAAAATCGTGCCACTTCAAGAGAGAGGTCGGCTTTAAATAATAATTATTTATTAACACTTTAATATTTATTTGTCTCATTATTAAATGAAGCACCTCTTCAAAGAAATCACAATATATATATTTAAATAGCTATTGCTATATTTAAATTTATCTTTCAATCAAATCGTGCTTGAAAGTATTATCTCGTGGTTGCGATCTTCAACACTCCCTCTTAGCTAAGGAGGAATACTTCCAGCTGTACAAGATATATCACCTCATCGTGATGTCGATCAACATGGCTACATCCATGTGAGAAGAGCTTATCACCTCATCGTGATATTAGATATCACCTCATCGTGATATTAGATATCACTTCACCGTGATATCAACCATCATGGCTACCTCCATAGATGGTATGTACAAGTGCTCATCACTCAATGTGATGTTGTCACCTCACCGTGACGTTCATCATGACTCTCTCAAAGGGTGAAACACAAGTACAAGAAAATCATCACGAACTCCCTCACGTGATGTTGTCATGGAGTCACACACATGACATCCACCATGGCTCTCCTAGAGGGTGGAAACAAGGGCTTTCACCTCAAATCTCAAAGAGAAATGCATTATCAAGGGCCTGCACCTCAAATCTCTCTCAATAGAGAAATGCATTAACAGAGGGTCACTGATATTGAGACTCTTTCTCAGCTAGGGCTTGATTCTCCACCATACCAAGCTTATTTTGAAAGTACACAAACTTTATCTTGGAGAGAGGCTTTGTGAGAATGTCTGTCGTTTGCTCATCAGTGCTAATATGCCTCAACTGGATTGCCTTCCTCAATACCATATCTTTGATATAATGGTATTTGATCTCAACATGTTTAGTTCTATCATGAAACATATGATTGACAAAAAGCTTCACACAACTTTGGTTATCACAATGAATGATAGTAGGCTCCATTGATTGTCCAAACAATCCTGCAAGGAGCTTTTGAAGCCACACTGCTTCACGAGTTGCCACACAAGCTGCAATGTACTTGGCCTCTGCTGTACTCAATGCCATTGAAGATTGCTTCCTGCTGCACCAAGATATCATAACAGATCCTGTTGACGTGTGTTTTATGACAACACCAACACAGAATAAAATGTCCAACGGTCACTCTATTCTCTCTTGATCAAAGTATTCCGCATGCTAAGATTGCATGAAAGTTCATGTGTTCAACTCCAAGGTTCCTTTTATCTCGAATAGACTCAGTTGGTTGATGTGAGTATGCTGGGTATTCCAAGGGGACTTACGTAGTTGTTCAACTCTGTGAAGGAGTTAAGACATGAATGATTTGACAATGAGGCTTTGATTTCTATACTAACCGGAAAAATGCTGAATTTAAAAGGATAAGGGGGTAGGGATTCTACAATCTATTTCTAAGGTTGGAATGCGATGACTGATTTCGACAATCTTCAAACCAGACTTTGTTTCGCTTCCCCTTCGGACAACTCTGACAAAGTTGGTGCAATCTTCAAAGGATGAATAAGATATTCAAATTATGATTCAACATGTACACCCCATCACAACGATGCGAGTGAACACACGAATCACAATCGAAGTTAGGTATTGATATTCCAGTTGACCATGCAGGGCAGACTTACCATTAGCAAGCCCGCTAGTGGTATGGATAAAGGAAGACTTGTCCAAACCAAACGCCACACTCCACAATTAACAACTATTTTCATAAAATAAAATCTACTTTACTCTAATCAATTAGAATTGGAAAGACGAAAAGGCCTCGTTAGCTACTCACAATAAAAGATAGAACCACCATGCAATGATAAACTTTTGTATTATGAGAGTTTTTCCACAACAACCTCTTACAAAACTTTCAAGGGGAAAGCTTTCTTTCCTTTTCAAAACTAAGCTAACTTCTAAGCTAACTCTCTATCTATTCTAACTTCTATCTTCTATACTCTCTGATCTCTTGATCTAATCTAATAGATTTTAAATCGCGCCTGGAAGTATTATCTTGCGGCTGCGATCTTCAACAATGTTTATTGATCAATCCATCAATGAGATTTAGGGTAGAATAACTATGGAATTAAGACATTTGCATTACAATCATAGACCATTATTACTTTCTTTTAAGAGGTAACAAAAATGTTTTTTTAAACTTTGTTTTCATATTCGATCTTCAATTAAATTTTATATTTAATTTCCTATCAGCATATCCCTTGAACCTCTTATGGGTGTAAGTGCTAGCGATTTATAAAGTTAAAAAGTTGGTGTAAGATTGTGATATAAAATATTATTGTATTTAGAGATTATGTTTAAGATTTTTATTTTCAAAAGTTTATATTTATTTGTAATGATTTATAAAGTTAATAAGCTAGTGTAAGATTGTGATTAATTTATAGTTTGATTTAATATTTTAATTTATATATTTGTAAATAAAAAATAGAAATAATATATATTTGTTTTAAAATTGTGTTTGATTTTTTGTTTGTCTATATAAAAATTGATGATGTTTATTGATTTTTTATTTAATTATTACTGTTCAATCTGTTAATTTTTATTATTTAAGAATATTACTAAAGATGAAAGAGATGATTTGTCTATGCATTTTGAACTTTCATTGGATGATTATATGAATGTTTACAATGATACATAAGTTACAAGTTGAATAGGTTGTAATTTAAAGCTACAAGATGAAAACACTAGTATTTGGACAAGGTTATTAATTAGTCACACACATTTAACATTTTGAGATATTAAGAATAGTGAATTATCTTCACATTCAAAAGTTTGTTATTGTTCAAATAGCAATGGTATGTAGGTTTATTGTTGTTATATGTGACCTTGTCCAAATTGTTGGTATGTGGCGACTGATCATTCTATACTGTACACTCTTCATGTATCCTCGCCGGGGTTCGGGGCCGGGCCGGGCCCTGGGCGGGGGTTTGGAGGCGGCAACCCCCGAAAATGGGGGTTTGGGGGTGGTAGCCTCCGAGAAAAATTTTTGTCCTGCTTTTTCGCGAAATTACCGAAAAAGGGAAAAATCATAAAAAAGGAAAAAACCCTGATTTTGTATAACCCTAATTTATAAAGGGTTTGGGATAGAGTTACAGTATGATAAGAAACAGGTGATTATTCGCGATATTGTAATAGGGTTTTGCACTGGTTAATAATATCATTGGATGGCTACAGTTTGGTGGATGTAGCCCACATTGGGTGAACCACGTTAAATTCTCTGTGTTAATTTTATGTGTGTTTTATTTCTGGTTTATTTGATAAAATCTGCATTTAGCTTTTAGATATCTGCCTTTGAAAACCTAACACAAATTACGTCATGTCATCATAGTTTTATGTTTACATTGAATAAACTTGATCACTCTTATGAGTATGCAAAGCAATATGATATGTTATCATAGCCCTAAAATTATTACCATTTGTGTCCTTATACTTGTGTCTTTGATACATACAAGACAATGTAATTCAACCTTAGTAATGAGTTTTTGATTAAGGGTAAAATAGGTTTTGATGAGACTCAAAACCCATTATAGATCGGTTTTGAAGTGCCCCGTAACCCTATCAAAGCAAAGCATGCTACACACAAGATAATACGCATACCAACAATAGCCCAACAACAACAACAAATAAAAAAACATGACTACACAAGTTGCATCAGATAAGAAATCAAGGGACTGAGATCCCTTCACAACTAGGTTTTAATCGGGACTTGGAACCCTTAGGTAAATAAAGAGACCGCCTGCATCAACCAAGTATCAGAAAACCAACCACTTAGGAAAGCCACCATTGAGCCCAAAAAAAAAAGTCATCTTAATGGTGTAAAACACCATCAAACCCCTAACCAAAGTTGAGCCAAAGAGAACAATGACCTTAATGAAGAAAAACAACAGAAAATTCCAACATTTCAAAAGGTCTAGCACATCTAAAATATTTGCTTCAATCTGCCAGGCGTCAAAAAACGAGCCGCTCAGAACATCCAAGTTTGAGCCCAAAAAAGTAGTGAACATAATGGTGTAATACACCAACAAGATCCTATTTCTTAGCAATACTAATAAGTCCAAACACCCCATCTCAATAGGGGCTTTGGGGTACACAACAAGAAACTGCAAGAAATCAGCTTCCCTTCCGCAGAAAATCATTTGGTACCAGGAAACCAACTCAACCTCCACCTCAAAAGGAGGGAGCTCCCTTCTACTAGAGAGGATGTCACGACCAACTATTCCAATGCAACCTGAAATCTCCAGCACCCTCAACCTACACCTCCATAGGAGAAGTGTCCACCTCAATAGGACCAACAACTAAAGAAACTAGAAACCACCACCTCCCATCTCCATCTCAAGAGGAGAGGAATCCACTTCCATAGGATCCAAGGAGAAAGCTAGCACATCAGCCAAACAAGCGACCATAGCATCCTTCGGTAAAATTTGCACTAGGAACATACTATGGACCAATAAAAGAAACCCAAATAACAACCACAAAGCCACCTTAACAACTTTCAATCTTAAACTCATCCGGGTTTTCAATAAAAGCTTAAAAAGTAAACCAGCCAACAACCAATAAACAACAACATGAGGAACACAAACCTCCCACCAACAACGAGCATAAAGCACTTCCAAAGGGACAATCAACATTTGGGATTTGGGATAAAAGCTTGAAAACCACCTAGCCAATAGAACACAATCTGGAAACAACCCAAACAAAGATCTTGTAGAGAAGGGGGGTTTGCTACTCACGAATTCTCTTCACTCAGAGAGCCTCACGGGGCGAACTGCCCTAAACCACCTCAAGGAACAACGATGAGAGTTCTAGAATCAGGAAGAGCAGGTCATGACAATTCTTTGGACAAACTGACAAGCTCTTGACCAAAGGATTTCAACACAGAATATGATTGACAACGCGACGCGTTGGCGTCCCCGAGGCGTGCTGGTGTCTTGTACGGACCAGAAAGCAAGAATGTTGCAGAAAATGACAAAGTGAATGCTTCTACTCTAATTGCTAAGAACTTCTAGAATGCAATAAAGTAACAAAATGTAATAGAACTAGAATGAAGTGAAATAAAAATGATAAAGAGAATAAGAAGTGGAAAGGAAATGCTTACAACTATGCAAGTGATGAAGCCTCCAACACATGAATGTCTTCAATACCTGCACACAAGAGATAAATTGTTGGGGCTGTATAGGGGTTTGCCTCAGTCAAACCCCCATTTTGGTGTTCCCACTTCTACGAACAACCAAATAGATAGAGAGAAAAGTATGATAAAGCTGGAAGTGAAAGAAAGAACACAAAAGCACTACAAAACAGTGTTATGCTACTCAACCAAATAATAGAGGAGAGGAGTGGAAAGCTTACCACCTCCACCAAGAGCACTCAAGGCTAATGGGGGAGAAAATTAAAGGACTCAAGCCCTTGCTGCAATGGTGTTTGTTCCACACTTGCTCTAGTGAGTTGATAGAGTGTTGATGTTGCTGCTGTGAAGTGTAAAGTGTTGCTTGAGAGTGATGGAGTGAGTGCTTAGAGCTTGTGAAGAGCTAAGCGAGATGAATCGAAGGCTTAGAGATTGTGGAAAAGATTGTAGAGGATGTAGAGAGAGGATCCCAAATGAAGGAAGGAATAGTGAATTTGAAGAAGAGGAATGAAGAAAACGACCATATTCGAGTCAGTCAGTTGAAGGGGGCATTATAAATCGACTTCCAATGAGAAGTGTAAGGCCTCTGTAGGCTCTAGATGTGGGAATTTGTCAGGGATGTAAATGCGCCGCACAAACGTCTGCATGCCGCACGGGCATCCCCGACAGTTATTCCTCTGCCGACGCTTAAAACGGGCGCCAAGTGGAACGAAGGCAACAAGCTTATGTGGAATTTAGCCTTCGGACTTGGTTTTCTAAGGTGAGGATGTGTAAAAGGGGAATTTGCATAAGGGGTGCAAATTTGCTCCTATACAGATCCAAACAAGTTGCAACTCAGCTGCAAGTCAAAACAGGACAACCCCACAAAAAAAGAGAGCATAGAAAACCAAAAGGGGCACCAACCTGTGACCAAAGAGAGCAACAACAAAAGGAACCCAAGAAGGGGATGGAATCCCATGAAGGAAGAAAACAAGGAGTAGGCCAAGCCACTAAACACACTAGCTACTCTAACACACTGGTCAAAGCCAAAGAGAGGCCAAAAGCCTCCATAGGATCAGCTTGCAAGAAAAACCACCGAGCCCCAACAGAGAAACCAAGAGTAGCCAACAAACACTAGAGGCAGCCAAAAGGACATCCCAGAAAAGCCAACAACAAAGAGAGCTCAAAGAGGCAAGAGGGGCCCAAGATGAAAGGAACCAATGAATAGACCAACACAAGAAGCACACAAGCGACCCTAACACACCTGTCAGAGCCGAAAATAGGCCAATCCAAAGGTATAACTTCCACTAGGACCCCAAAGCAAATAAAAGAGCCCACCCACTGCAAGCCAACCACAAGAAACACCACTAGGCAAGGAAGAATGACTCCGCAAAAGAAGCCTTCAAATAGGTAGGCCAAAAAACAACCACAAAGTAGAGAGGTAGCAATAGCCTCCACCCCGTCATGACAAATAAGTCAAACTGTCACGTCCCAATTGGACGACAATAGCTTGCTTTGCAACACCTCTACCCAACATGAAAACAATAACAACTAGCATGAAGCCACTGCAATCCAACAACACAAAATCAACAACCTGTCCAGCCACAAGTCACCTCCCACCAGTAAACCATCCACGTCCTTTGAATCGGCTTCTTGCCCGCCGCCCCCTCCCCACTCCTCTTCCCGCTCCCTCTCCTCTCCATTCTTCTACGGGAAGAGATTGTTTACTTTATTGGAATGTACCTTAGTAATGAGTTAATGATGCATGCTAATGCATTTATTGTCTATTTGAGGGTTTGTAAGACAATGCCAAATTTAGATCAAAGTCTTTGCCATTGATAGGCTTTTTCCACACCAATCTCTCACATTATTTTGATATCTTTATATTTGTCAAATTTTATTATGCTCAAAGAAATCATTTATAAATCATTAAAATCAATAAACAACTCTTAAAATAATGTATTTCTAGTTATAATGTAGAGATTAATACACTTGAAAGATCTAGAGTGGTACAATCAAATCAATATTCTTGCATTTTGTACTTACACTTTTTTTCTTGTATTTATTGAGTTAGATATCCTTTAAGGAAAGGTCTCTATGAGTGTGAATAAATTGTTATCCTTTATTAATCATGATTATTTTTCTATAAAATTTACTTTCTAACTATATCATTAATTTTTAAAAGAACGTAGAGAAAGATAAAATGAATTATATTTCATTCATAAAGATTATTTTGAATATAAAAATAAAAAACAAGAGATAGAGGGTAATATTAACCATGAATAATTTCATATGTGCATTTTATAGAGCCTTGTTATGTTGTTTTTGATAGAATAGTTGCATTTACAAGGAGAAAAACCCTTAATACAAAAGCCCCATGGGCTAAAGCTCACCAGATCATAACAACAAAACAAAAACCAGAACAACAGACAAACAAAATGCAAACACAACACAAATACAAAACAAAAAACCCTAAAGGGAGCAAACAAGCCCCAACCCACTACCTAGCTAAGTTCTCCCATTACTCCATGAGGAATTTGAAAACCTCTCCACTAGTCTGGCTGGAGCTAGGATCAGACTCAAGTGCATTCTTCTTGACTTCCTCCTTTAGCACTGTAGCAAGAGTAACTGTCGAGAGGTGGATCACCTTGATGGTAAAGCATGTGATCCTTTTTAGCTTTCTCTCTAGGGTGTAGACGCAGGCCTGCAGTGCTTTGTAGTCATCTTCCACACCATCGTTAGACAGATTAGCCTCTTCTTTCCCAACTTTATGATTGGAGGACTCTGGAGTGGACTCCTCCAAAAACATCTTATTCAGTTCCGAAAAGTGGCTCGAACCCTCCACATACTTCTCAACTTCCTCCATAGTGTCATGTTTGTTGTCCACATGCTCATTGCCCTATTATGAACTGTTGGATATTTCATCAACATGGACCTCGGGTTTCTGTTTCGCCTGTCAATTGGATCTCCTGACGCTGGAAATTTCCACACGTCTTCATACCCATTTTCGTCATATCCTCCTCCCCAAAATCTTTGGTTTTAGTCTGCCCCTCATTGTTCTCCGTAATGGGTTCTTCCACATAAAAGGATATACCTTTCTTCTTTTTCTGTTTAGGGTAGGCCTTGTCGGCTTGTTTTCTCGCCTTCTTGATAGGAGTATTTTTCAACCTGCACAATCCTGCAACATCATGTTTTTGGGATTGTCCAAGGTTACCCTTTTTCTTTTTGTCGAGTTTCTTGGGTTTAGTTTTAGGGGGGTTGGTTGGCAGGGAGACAAAGTTTGCGCTTCGAACCAAAGGCAATAGTAGGGGAAGGTTTCAAGGGGGGCTCTTTAGGGGGTTCAGGGTCCTCAAAAACACTAGTAGCAGAAATAGGCTTAGGGGGACCTAAGGCCAAATGGAAGTGATACAACCGTAAAATTAGCCCCTGGTGAAGGGGGAGGGGAGGTTTATTTGGATTCTTGGCAGCAAGGTCAAGCATTTCTTTAACAAAACTTTTCAAAGATGATAGCAAAAAGAAGGGGAAACTAATGAGGAGGCAGTGGAAAAAATGGTTTAGGAGAGGCATATTATAATAGTAATAACATTTAAAACGACCTTCCAGAGTAATATACTTCATGATAACAAGACAAACCTAATCCCAAGGTGGCGGAAGCTTACTCCTGCCGTAACTAGCATGGAGTTTTGAGGGTTGTTTGTTCTCCTTGAAAACTACTGCATATTATCCATATCTCGAACTTTGGTGTGTTTTTGAGCTTCTGACTAGTGCAAGAAAGCTCAATAGCTTTGGCTATCACATCTTTGTTGAGTTCAAACGAAATTCCAACCACGATCACCTTCTGATCACACCAATTGTTGGTAAACTAAGCAAAGAGGTAATATTTTCATGACCTTTGAGGCTCTCCATAAGAGGGGCCAAGCCCCCTTCGACACAGATGTGCCAGATCAGAGTGTTGTGGTGAAACCCTTTGCAAGATCCAGGCTCAGTTCTGACTTTGTTAGCTCCCATTTTCATGCGTAGGGTAGATTGAAAGCAAAGGGGAGCAATAAATATGGAGATTTTTCCAAAATACAGAAGGGATGAACAAAAATAAGTATTTTCCCAAGATAAGTAGTCACAGTAGATCTTCATACAACACCAAATTAAGTTGATAAGATTAACCCACATACGAACGGTCTTTTCCAAGAGGTTGAAGTTGGTAGAGAAACAACTTGAAGGTGGTAGGGTACATCAAGGCAATGGATTTGGCAATTATGACCACATTGGTCATAATTATAGTGTCATAATGAAACATTAGCTTGAAAGGGTGGGATATCATATCAGCAGTCTGCCAAATCCAATTTACCAAAAAATCATTAATGTGAGGGTATGAAGCCTCGTGCAAGTGACTCATTTCCTTATTGACCCACGTGTTAACCCAACTAGGTAGAAGATCTAGATTGGATCTCATCCCAATCATCCACAAGTTTGTGTCCATCTCATAAGTATTTGTAAGGGGTAAAAGTGGAAGAGGATAATCAACAATGAATTCAATCAATAAACTCAAAAACATAGGATGGAACCCACTTACCAATGAGATCAAATTGTAATCAAGTCATGAATCCAAAACAAGGGTTAGATAAATCAAAACAAACAACCAATGAATCCAAAAACATGAACAATCTTACCATCCCATTGTTGGAGAAAATGTGTTGGAGAGATGTTGGATTGCTTAAACACATAAAGCCTCCATGATAGCTTGCAAAAGCTTGAAGATGAATGATGAACTAGATGCAATGATATGTGCTCAAGAATCAATTCTACATGACTTAGCTATGTAAATTCTAGATGATCTCATCCCCAAATGTGAAGGATTGAAGGTTGTTTTATAAATTTTAGGAAATTAGATCAAGGGTTGGGATTGAGATTCAATGCCCACAAAGAAGGCTTGAGATTGATCCTCAACACCCACAAAGAAGAGTGAATCAAGGAAGATCAAGAGATATGATCAGTTAGAATTGAAGATAGCTCCACCATTTTAGGAAAATGGTTAGGATATTTAAGATCAAGGGTGGAATTAGATTTCAAGATCAAAGGCTAGAAATGGTTGAGAGAAGTTATTTAGGATATTTTGAAAAGGAATATTCCTTGAGAATGTGCTTTGTGGAGGGAAATTAAGATAATTAAATAATTAGGAATTATGTAATTGTGGAGGACGAGGATTAAAAGGTAGGATAATTAAATAATTAATATTATTTAATTATGTGGGATTAGAGGAAATATTAGATGAACTTAATTAAATAATTAAAATTATTCAAGTAGGGTGATAAAGGGGAAATTGGTGATGAAAGGGTGAATTAATTAAACAATTCAAGATTATTTAATTAATAGAGGAAAATAGGGTTAAATGATGGAAATGATGTTAAAAGGGGATTAATGATACAAATGAAGTGAAATGATGGTAAATGCAATAATGGTGATGAAAATGATGCCAATGATGGAAAAATGTGGTTTCAAGATGTGCAATATGGATTAGGCATTTTTAGATGTTTACATTTTGCTCCTCTTTGACATAATGTACTTGCTACGTTGTTTCAAAGAATTCCTTGCTCAAATCAGGATTGAAACTTTTTAATATGCCCCATTGTGCCTCGACAGTCAGCGGAAGAATGATAGGAGGCTAGGCTACCCCCTTGAGAGGTCGCTCGAAAAATATTTTTCGGGTCGAGCTTTTGACAAGGTTCAAGATTAGTTCTGTAGACACTGAAATCTGCAAATGCTTAAATATTTAACATAGATTAACATTGTTAGCAAATCACAACATCCCTATGAAATATTGAACCATACTAAATAATGCAAATAAAACACTAAAATACCAAAGAGACTTATTGCAAGTATGTTCAAACCTATCCCATAGTGGGAGTGGTGCCTCTTGAAATGTGGAAAGAAAGCCCTTTCCCACCCCTTGATAAGCAAGATTGGCAAAATGAAAGATGATAATGCAAATGCATGTGATAATGGATAAAATTAGTTCTCAAATGAAGAGAATAAATTTGCGTGAGAGTGTTGTTCTCAAATTGTGTTGTTTTTTGTGTTTTTGAAAAGCCTTGCTTTTATAGATTCAAGGTATGAATCTAGTGAGAGATTTTGATGAATGTGGGACTAATCCCCAACAAATAGGAGAGCCACTTGTCACAATGTGATTGGCCCATGCTTGTGCAAGTTTTGGCCAATGTGCCCATTTGAATTTGAAAATGGAATTAAATGCATGTAGTTGAAGGATTTGGGGGGAAATGTGTTTGGACAAAAAAGTCAAACTGGGGAGTTAATGAGGGCATATTCCTTGGGAATATCCCTTGTGAGGAAAATAGGTGTTTTAATAAATCAAATTAAATGATTTATTGTGCAAGTGGATGTGACATGAGTTAGTCTTAGCATTAATTAGAGATTTGACTAATTAAGCTAGTGATTAGGTGGTGTGACATTTGATTTGCAATTTTTGTTTTAAATTTTAAATTTTAAATCAAATGAGATGAAAAATGAATATTAGTCATTTAATTAAGTACAAGTGATTTAATTAAATCAGGAGACTTTAGGAGATTGATTAATTAATTTGATTTAATTAATTGTGAAGAAAATGATCAACTATGATGTTTAATCAATAATGTTGATTTTGCATGTCTACAAGTTCAGATGCGTAGAGGATGAAAAATTAGGCCTTAGGGGTCATGGTTAAAGCTTAGGATGATCCAAGGTTGTCAAAATATAACTTAGGAGGGTGGTTGAGGGTAAAAACCTAGGGTTTAGGGGGGTTATATACAAAATTAGGGTTCATTCTCTCCTTATTTGCACTCGGCTTTAGGAGATTTTTTCTCGCTAGAGATTTTTTGCTATAAACGTGCATTGACGATGGGGAGGGTTTTGAGCGCACCACATCGAGAAGATGATGTCCATCAGTACTAACGACCAATCGACGTGGGGGTTGCGGTATGCGAGCTTCTAACTTTCACTTTTGATTTATTTCGTTTCCACAATTAATGTTCAAAGTTAGGATGAACATTAGTGATAGGATTTAAGATTAGCGCTATTGATGTGGTTTTACCACTATTGTAGTTTTAGAAAACTCGCTATTGTTGAAAACTAGTGCTATTGTTAAAGAGGGATGTTGATGCTAAACATTAGTGCTATTGTTGGTTTATTTTTGTAAAATTTGACCATGCAGGTTAGGTTATTAGGACATTGTCGCTCTCAAAGAGCGATGCTATTGTAGGATTGATAGGTTCACTTTTGTAAAAGGCGACCACTATTGTCAAGAAACATGCTCGCTATTGTGAAATCCAACCTTGGTAGTTCCAAAAGATGCTTATTTTTATTCAAAAGTACTGATTTAGCTAGTTTAATTGCAAATTTAGGTTTTTGACTAGATTTTTTAGAAAAAATTGACACTATGGGTTGAATGCTTGTAGGCTACACTACATCCTCTATAGTCTAGGGAGCACAAACCATAGATCTTAGACTGGATAGCCTAGTTCTAGGAGTTGGAGAGAGATTTCTTAGAGGTCATTGGATTGAGACACCTTGCAGATATGCCTGAGATTCGATCACATTGAGCTATGATGACAACACTTGCAAAGCGTTGGACATTAGAGACAACCACCTTCCACCTTCCCATAGGGAGTGCACCATCATGTTGGGGGATGTTTGGAGGATACTACATATCCCTATTCATGGTGAGTTGGTTGTATATGATGTTAGGAGAGGTACACTAGTTATGCAAAGATTATTGTGTCTGACAACTAGCAGTGGTAGATTCAAAGATCGATCTAACTCCATTCTTGGATACTGCAGATGATATGGTTATTGTTCTAGCTAGATTGATCATTGGACCTTTGATGCTAGATAGGAGATTGCAAAGATCTTCAATCGGTCGAGGCATTGTCATTGAGATGATGATGGATGAGGGGACTCGCTACACATGGGACCCTATGTACTAGCACATCTATATCATGATATTCATGAGACAGTTTATCACGACAACAACATTTCGACAGGTGTTATACTTCTTCATGTTTGGGCATGGGAACGCATCATTGTAATATGTCCAAATGAGATTCATGATAGGGATCCAAATGGTCCATACTCATACATGTACCATGATTGGTTCCACTACTGACAGCTTGAGAGGTTACATTACTAGAGGGATGTGTTTGATGACATTACATAGTTTATATGGCATCCATATTTGCACTGCAAGGCATGGACTGATGATCACGAGAAGGTTGTTTACTACCGACATACTAGATACCTGGTTGAGAGAGTGGATACCATCTTGGAGAGGTATCTTCTAGATAGAGTCCTCCACTAGTTTGAGTAGAGACAAACCATACCAGCTGACAATTATCATGCTTGATATGCTCGCACAACTAGAGAGGTCAATGCATTGGGACCTTGAGTATATCCTAGGAGAGCACTGACACCTTTCAAATGGGGTTGGGTAGTAGGACCCAAAGATTCGACGACTACACAGGATTTTGATGCATGGTGAACCCGCAAGCGGCCACTTAGATTTACCCTACCTCTAGGAGGTGCAGGAGCAAGAGGCCTAGTGATCGACAAAAGGAGAGGTGGAGCAGTTGCTAGCAAGGAGGCTTGTTAGAGACTGAGGATTGCTCAAGAGCATTAGGAGAGGGCACAAGATCAGGATTAAGATGAAAAATAACATGAACATGTATAGGATGATGAACAACATGATATGTTGCAAATGGTATAAATACCTCCTCCTCAGGGAGACATGGTTGCACAATTAGCATAGGTCACAACTAAGAGAGATCAGGTTGTGAGAGACAGGGATGCTAGAGTTGGAGAGCGAGATGTCGAGATCGCTCAGAGGTAGGCCGTTGAGGCACAAATTGTGATCCTCATTGTTGAGAGAGACTAGTTTAGATCAGAGAGGGATGCAACCCGATTTGAGTGAGATACCATTATCCCAGAGCGAGACACAGAGCGGAGCCAGAGAATGTAGTTACAGATAGATTTTATCCCTCGAGCACAATATCAACATGAGGGACACACTGATAAAGGAGAAAACATATTATAGGACCCCTCATTACATCCTGCAGCCACATCACTCTCCTATTGGCAGTCAACATACACATAATCCTCAGAGAGATGAGTAGCACAAGTCACCTCTGAGAGATGATCAACAAAGATGACACTATTGCTATGATCTTTCATTACTTTGTCATAGACTTGATGTAGACATGATTTTTGTATATACATTCATCGACTAGTTGAGCCTTGTATACATGCATATTTTGATTTAGTTGATATTGTACCGCACATTTATTTATTGATGTTGATGATGATATATCATGACATTTCCATTTTTGATGATATATGAGATATACCATTTTGATGCGGTCTATGATGTGTTTATGAGATGCTTATGATATTGCATTATGTTATGATGATGGATGTATGTTATACTATGCAATGGATGATGTTTTATGGTATGCTCATTTTTTTGTATTTTTTGATGCTTTTTATATGATATGCATAATGTGGATGTTACATGATGATGCATGTATGCAATGGATGATTATATATGATGTATGATTTTTTGTGATATGATAGATATGCGCTAATGAATTTTCGGATGCAGGATGCATGTGGTACCAACGATATTGTGATGTAGGGTGGAGATGTTAGAAGAAGTGTTAGTAGGACTAGGGGATAGAAGACATTATATGATATTGATCTAATTGCTGAAAATCTATAGGTTATGATTGATATATTAAGAGAAATCGTTAGTGCAATGTATCCTAGAATGTTCTGACATGTTGGGGTGTGAAACAAGATCTTTCCTAGCATAAACCTACCCATATATACATTTTGGAACTGTCGATTTGGTCGCACTACGAACAAAACAAAAATTACACCATCTTGCAACTTTACATTGCATGCACAAAGGTATCACAAAGAAGGACAAATCATGATTAAAGGACGACATTGAAGAAGGTTTATTCATCACATAGGGCATAATATTATAATCATGTCCATGACTTCATATGACAGTCATGAGATTTTTTTCCCCTTTAATGATTGTGATCATGTATAACTCATAAACAATGATTGGAGTTAGAGGTACTAATAGTTCTTATGAGGAGACACAATACAATATAGGTTAGCACTATGGATCAATCAACCCTCCATTTAATAAGGATAATTCAGAGGTGCTGTCACATAGAAATGTATGGTTATTAGGATTTCTCCTAGTCAAAGGTACTCTCATGTAGAAGTATGAGCATGATCATGATAAATGAGATTCATTACAATCATAAAAGTGCTCATAGTAACGAGGGTTTCATTAAGTCAAGCATACCTCATGAAGGACAACCAAATGAAAGAATGAAGTAAAGGATGAAAGTCATCTTGCAAGGGCAACAAGGGTATTATAAGAAATTTAGTGTCATATCATTGCAAGAAGGTAGAATGACCAAGGAAGTAGCATGACAATCAACATTCAAGTGAAAGATCTCATGTAGCAAGATAGTTTACCACACTAATGGATAGAGTTTTGATAGGGTACATTTTATTAAGGGGCAACAAAAAGGGGTCTATCATTACACAAGAAGGAGAAAATAGTCATTCTGAAGTGCTAGGTGCTACTACTACTGATCAACTTGGTTAGAACTTAAATATGAACAATTCAATTATGAAGGAAGAAGTTATTAGTGTGATGGAGAACACACACTTTACAACTAAGATTGAATAAATAAAAGCACATTATAACCCTATCTTAGAGAAAAAATATTAAACATATAAAGAATAAAATGAAGACAAAAAATACTACGATTATTGCAAATGATTCATATTTTTGAAAAAATGTGAATGTTGACATGGATACATCAATCTTGCAAGATAACAATCCATTTAAAGTGAATGAAGGGGTAGTTTACAATATATACATCAATATTGCACTTGATAATAGTTTGTTCAAAGTGCAATGACAAATGTGGAGATGAACATAGAGATGGGAAGATTTCATGAGTTAAGACCAAGGGAAAACAACAAAAGAAAACTAGTCACAGGTCAAACACAAAGGGTAGAGCATAATCCATTCATGAAGATAGTCCATACAACGAGCCATAGTGATAATGAATAGTCAATTTTTAAGTATAATGCAAGCACAATAAAACCCTTTATTTTAAACCCTCAACCCTCAACCCTCAACCCTATACTTAAGCCCTAATCCCTCAACCCTCAACCTTATACCTTAAACCCTAAACCCTACACCCTCAACCCTCATTCCTATGCCTTATACCCTCAACCCTATACTTAATCCCTCAACTGTAAAACCTCAACCCTCAACCCTATACTTAAGCCCTAATCCATCAACCCTCAACCCTATACCTTAAACCCTAAATCCTACACCCTTAACCCTATACCTTAGACACTCAACCTTGAACATTATCCCTTGATTGTAAACCCTCAACCATATACCCTCAACCCTATACTTAAGCCCCAATCCCTCAACCCTCAACCCTATACCTTAAGCCCTAAATCCTACAACCTCAACCCTCATCCCTATACCCTGTAACCTCACCCTTATAGCCTAAACCATGAATATTATCCCTCAACCCTATACTTAAACCCTAAACCATACACTCTTAGCCCTTCACCCTATGCCTTATACCCTTGATCCATACCCTAAACCCTAAACCCAATATTTTAAACCTTAATCCCTATACCTTACACACTTAATCTTATACACTCAACGAGCTAAACATTATCCCTCAACTATAAAACCTCAACCCTATACCCTCAACCCATTACTTAAGCCCTAATCCCTCAACCCTCAACCCTATACCTTAAACCCTAAGCCCTACAACCTCAACCCTCATCCCTATACCCTATGCCCTCACCCTTATACCTTAAATCCAAACTATTGTCCCTCAACCCTATACTTAAACCCAATACTTAATCCCTCAACTATAAACCCTCAACTCTTTACCCTATACCCTAAATCCTATACTTTAGCCCTGATCCCTCAACCCTATACCTTAAACCATAAACCCTACACCCTACACCCTACACCCTACACCCTACACCCTACACCCTATACCTTAGAAACTCAACCTTGAACATCATCCCTTAGTTGTAAACCCTCAAACCTCAACCATGTACCCGCAACCCTATACTTAAGCCCTAATCCCTCAACCCTTAACCCTATACCTTAAACCCTGAACCCTACAACCTCAACCCTCATCCCTATACCATATAACCTCACCCTTAAACCCTGAACCCTACAACCTCAACCCTCAACCCTATACTTAAACCCTAAACCATACACTCTCAACCCTTCACCCTATGCTTTATACCCTCAATCCATACTGTAAACCCTAAACTCAATAACCTAAACCCTAATCCCTATACTTTACACAATTAATCTTATACACTCAATGATCTAAACATTATCCCTCAACTGTAAACCCTCAACCTTATACCTTAAACCCACACCCTCAACCCTTAACCTTATACCTTAGACACTCAACCTTGATCATTCTTCCTCAATTATAAACCCTCAACCCTCAACAATGTACCTTGAACCCTATACTTAAGCCCTAATCCCTCAACACTCAACCATATACCTTAAAACCTGAACCTACAACCTCAACCCTTATCCCTATACCCTATACCCTCACCCTTATACCTTAAACCGTAAACCCTACACCCTCAACCCTTAACCCTATACCTTAGACACTCAACCTTGAACATTATTCCTCAGTTGTTAACCCTCAACCCTCAACCATGTACCCTCAATCCTGTACTTAAGCCCTAATCCCTCAACCCTATACCTTAAACCCTGAACCCTACAACCTCAACCCTCATCCCTATACCCTATACCCAAAATATTGTCCCTTAACCCTATACTTAAACCCTAAACCCTAAACTCACAACCCTTCACCCTATGCCTTATACCCTCAATCCATACCTTATACCCTAAATCCAATATCCTAAATGCTAATCCTTATACCTTACACACTTAATCTTATACACTCAACAGGTTTAATATTATCCATCAACTATAAACCCTCAACCCTATACCCTAAACCGTAGACATTTTCCTTCAACACTATACTTAAACTGTAAACCATACACTCTCAACCCATCATCCTATACCTTATACACTCAATCAATTAACCCATACCATATACCAAATGTCTTAAACCTTAATCCCTATACCCTACACATTTAATTTTATACACTCAATAGGCTAAACATTATCCCTCAACCCTATACTTAAGCTTTAATCCCTCAACCCTAAATCTTATACCTTAAACCCTAAACTCTACACCCTCAACCCTCATCCCTATACCCTATACCCTCAACCTTATAGCCTAAACCTTGAACATTGACCCTCAACCCTATACTTAAAACCTAAACCATACACTCTCAACCCTTAACCCTATGCTTTTTTCCCTCAACCCTACCCTAAACCTTAAACACAATATCTAAAACCCTAATCCCTATACCCTACACACTTAATCTTATACACTTAATGGGATGAACATTATCCCTCAACCCTCAGCCCTATACCTTCAATTGTAAACCCTACACCCTCAACCCTCATTTGTATAACTTGTATCCTCACCCTTATACCTTAAACCTTCAGCATTGTCCCTCGAACCTCAACCCTATACTTAAACCCTAAACCCTACACTCTAAACCCTTAACCTTATGCCTTATACCAAAAACCCATACCCTAAACCCTATACCCAATATCATATTTACCCTAATTCGTATACCCTAAACACATAATCTTATACACTCAATCATGAACATTATCCCTCAACTATAAATCCTAAACCCTCAACCCTATACCCTACAACCTCAACCCTATACTTAAACCCTACACCCTCAAGCCTATACCTTAAACACTAAAACCTACACCCTCAACCCTCATCCATATACCCTATACCCTCGACCTTATATGCTAAACTATAAACATTGTCCCTTAACACTAAAACCCTAAACCCTAAACTCTCAACCCTTCACCCTATGACTTATACCCTCAATCCCTATACCTTATATACTTAACCATATACCCTCTACCCTGAACACTATCCCTCAACCCTCAACTGTATACCTTAAACCCTAAACCCTAAACCCTACACCCTCATCCCTATACCCTATACCCTCAACCTTATACCCTAAACCTTGAACATTGTCCCTCAACCCTATACTTAAACCCTAAAACCTAAACTCTCAACCCTTAACCCTATGCCTTATACCCTCAACCCATACCCTAAACCCTATATCCAATATCCTTTACCCTAGTCCCTATAGCCTATAAACTTAACCTTATACCCTCAACCCTAAACATTATCCCTCAATTGTAATCCCTCAACCCTCAACCCCATACTTAAACCCTAAATCCTACAGTCAACCTTGTACCCTAATTTAATCTAAATCGTAAACCCTCAACCCTATACCAAATATTCTAAATCCTAATCCCTATAGCCTATACACTTAACCCTATACCTTAAACCCTAAACCCTGGACCCTCAACCCTCATCCTTATACCCTAAAGCCTCAATCTAATACCCTAAACCCTATACTCTAGAGCTTCAAGTTGACCATTTTGGTGTATAAATTTGATACTTTTAAAAGCCACTTTGGGAGCCCTCCTAATGGTGAATACTCACTTTAAGAAAATGGATGCCACAATAAATACATACAAACATACATACTTTCATACATCCATTCATACATATGTACATACATACAACCATACATACAAACATATGTATACATACATTCAACCATACACACATACATGCATAGATACTTACAAGCATACATACAAATATACATACATACATACATTCATTCATACATACATTCATTCATTCATACATACATACATACATACAAATATATATACAAACATACATACATCAAATATACATTTATACAAACTTACACAAAAACAAATTAAAGTGAGATATAATGCAAGCACATTGTAATGCGCCCGCATTTTGTTGTACTTTGGGAATCCCCAAGCATTTGACTTGGATTGTTTTTGGATTTTCAATCCAAAGGCTTGGACTACCTTTCTAACACCCAAAAACGTTTTTTTGCATATTCTACAAAATTTCACATAATCTCATTCGTGCTAATCATCAGGTTTGCATGTGTTTCAAGGTCGATTAAAGAAAACACCTGAGTAACGTTAATCTCTCTCTTAGATATTTAAGGATGTTATTTTTTCACATTTTGACTATGTTAAGGCTTTCATCTTTAATTTCTTTGTTTTTCTATCCATTTTTTGTTAAAAACCAATGTTTGGTATTTTTACTTTATTTTTTAATTGTTCATTGAAGTTTCAAATAAATTATATTTTTATAAACTAGACTCTATTCTACAAATATTCAAACAAAAATTAGTTTTTTGATTAGTTTTAAAAAATTATAGGGTTCACACGGTCAAATTCTAGTTTTAGGATGTGTCCACTTTGAAAATTCGTAAAAAAATGTATAGATTAAAAAATTATCAATTTTTTTGGGACTACAATACATGCTATTAGCTAATTTCTCACCAAAGAAGTTTTAAAAATACTAAAAAAAAGTTAACCTTTTGACGTACCCACAACAAACGCTATTTTATGTTTTTTTGAAAAAAAAAAGGACCAATTTGTATGGGTAACTTTGTTGAACCCATTAATCTATACCGTTTTCAAAAAAACATTAGTTTAGAAAGTACATTCAGAGCTCTACAGTCCTTATTTTTGTTGCATCTTAAAATTTTGAGTGTAACTATCCTCAATTCTTCATCCAAAGTCGGTACTTCCTGATTTCATAAAGAAAAAAGTGGCCACTTAAGACCCCTTTTTGGCCCCTCATCTTTGTGCACTTACCCTCTTTCATATTTCTCAATAATGTATCCAAGTATTTTTAAAATGGATAGGAAGTACACCAGGATCCCTTAAAGAGCAACAACCAAGAGTTGCAGCTTACCAGCATGACTCAAGATGGAGTCTTTCCACCTAGCCAATTTCCTTTGCATTCTTTCCAACACCAAGTTCCAAAAGTTTTTGGTGACTTCCTTAACCGTTAGAGGAAGACCAAGATACGCAACATGAAGATGGGCACTCTTATAGTCCAAGATAGTAGTCACTTTATCTTGGAGGGTTTGAGAGGTGTTAAAGAAGTAAATCATGTTTTTATTATAGTTTATGTATTGACCAGGGTTGAAAGCATAATTGTTGAGACAACACTTCAATTTCCTAGCTTCCACCACCGAGGCTTTCCCAAAGAGGATGGTGTCATCCACAAATTGTTGAATAGCTAAGGGGTCCAAAGAAGTAGCAAGTTTAACCCCGTTGATAGTACCTTCATTTAGAATTTTTGAAACACTTAAAGTTAGCATTGTTATGTTGTTATGCTTTGTTATATTTGCTAATTAATAATATAACTAATCACTTAAAGTTTGGAAAGTAAGAAACTCATTGATATTTGTATTCAATAATTCTTTGTTGAATGCACATCTAAATGGAAGTTAGCACAATGATTTACATGTATAGATCTGTGAATGTTTGATGATTCAAAGATTTAATTTTGCGACATGCATCTATTATATTAATGCTATTTTATTCAACGCTAAGAAAAAAATAATTAGATTCATTTTTATACATTTAAATAATATAATTATTATGATTAAATTATTATCATAAATTATAAATATCAAACTTAATATTTCATTTTTTAGGTTCATAGTGAATTTTATTGGATTTCAAATATTTTATATATGCACACACAAAAGCTCTTAACAATATATCAAGATACAAATGAGAAATGTAATCTATAGAATTTTATTGTAAGGCTTTTAGTACCATAGATTAGTCTCCAAAGGTTACAAAATAAAAATATTTTATTCAACATGAATAAATGTGAAACATATTTCAATCTAATATCAAGTTTTATTAGTTCCTGCCCGGAACTATAGTGGAGGCTTCGGTGTTAAACAGTGATTAAAATTTGCTTTAACAGCCAATAACGAATTCAGTTTTCTCCAGATTTCTTATGTGGTTCTTAGTCCGGATGCAAATTTGCTCGGAAGTTAACTGCTTTGAAATTTGTTTGCTTCTTATTGGTTTCCATTAACGGCTACAGATGGCTGGCAGGTGCAGTGCAGCTACCAACGCAAGAGAGCGCACGAGTTTTGAGGAGGCTCCTGTAGATTGTCAGGTGGAGGTGGCGATTAGGGTTTTAGCTATGTTAACCATTTGCCAAGTCTTGCAGTGTTTGCATGCAAGTGGAGACGTGGCTGGCCTGCAGGACATTCGTTGCTAGCACTCCACTTCACCTTCTCCTTTCGAGTGAAAGATTTGAGCTTCATCCAAAGCAAGCTCTGCAGAGGCATAATGTCTTAGATTTTGTGAGAGAGGATAACCGGCATGCTGCACCTACCGACAGGCATAATGTCTCAGATTTCTCATTACTACTAATTACCATCCACAGACATTTGATGTGTGCCAAACAAGGGCAGGTGGGTTCGGCTTAAATGTCGTTAAATCTGATCTGAAGGATATCGATTATAGTTCCAAGGATTTTTGTGGGGTGCTTGTGCAGTATCCTGGAACAGAGGGGGAAGTTATTGATTACTCTGATTTTGTAAAGAATGCTCATGCTAATGGTATGAAGGTTGTCATGGCTACTGATTTGTTGGCCCTCACAATGCTGAAGCCTCCTGGGGAGTTTGGGGTGGATATTGTTGTTGGGTCTGCTCAGAGGTTTGGTGTTCCCATGGGCTATGGAGGGCCTCATGCGGCTTTCTTGGCTACCTCTCAAGAGTACAAAAGAATGATGTCTGGGAGGATTATTGGAGTCAGTGTGGATTCTCATGGCAAGCCTGCGCTGAGGATGGCTATGCAGACCGGGAGCAGCACATCACGCGAGATAAGGCCACTAGCAACATCTGCACGGCACAGGTAATAGAGATTTTGTGTCATTTTTGTTTGTAAATGTAAATCTATACGAAAACATGAAACCATTAGTTTTGTCCCCAGCACTAATAGAAGTTAAAACATATGATAAAGGTTTTCATTCTTAGTTGCATTATTATATTCTTCATTTACTAGCTCATTTTGTTTTGCCTCAATCGATATTGGTCTCAAAGAACTTTGGACATTTAGAATTCTCATTGTTACCAGTGGATCACGAGCTTAAGAAATGGAAAAAGACAAAGATTATGCTAAAATGCAATAAATGATTCAGAATATTGTCATGTTCAGCTCTTTGTCTGTGGATCTGCCCATGTCTAGGTTGATGTTACAGGGTTGCAGATGGTCAAATAATCAAGTTCATTTAATGCACTTGAGTCCCCTGAAAAGTGACATCCAATACACCTATTATTCAGAGGGCTTAAAAACTATATAGGCACCAGATTCTGACCGTAAGAAGCAATGTATATGTGAATCTATACATATATAACTCTTTTTATTCCCTGTTTGACATTTATGCCATATAAAGCTGTATATAGTCAAGTGTCACTGCATTTGTTCTGCATTTTTTTCAACAGTTTCAGACATCACATTCGATATTCGTTGCCTGAACTGTTTCTGTATTGTGATGTTCAATATTACAAGTTTATGAAGAAGTTAGTGGTTTTGTTGCAGTGGATGCTATAATGTTAAATCATGGTAATCATAACTCGGTGCATTTGCCTTGTTGTTTCCCGAGTTTTCCAAATAGGTGTTTTGTTTTTTTTACATATATCTCTTTGGGCTGATCTTACACTCGAGTCATAAATACAAAGCAAAGACATAATAACATTTTTGGTATTGATTAGGGTAATTCCACTGGGGGCATACTGGCTTGCTTTGTTCCATTCGTCCTTTACAGTGTCAGGTTTAGTTCCAGGTTTCTAGATATGGCATTCCACCTATTTGTAGGCCTTAAAAGTGCCATAAGTGCAACTAACAAGTGAGTGATCAGAAGGAACTTGGGATGCCGGTTTCGAAGATTCAGGGTTTGATCCTGAAAATTCATGGCATTTGCGTGACAGAGACAGGATTGCAAGTCTTCATTTTAAGTGCTTTGAGCGATCAGCGCCTTATGCAAGAGTGCCTCTAATTGACAAGGTAACCGTTAAATTCTTATTACTGTTGCACTCTAGCTTGAAACAATTGTGTTTTATCCTTTTTCTTCTCCAAACAGAGGAAGCTTTAGCCAAATTCATTCCTTCGATTTTTTCTAGGTAGGGAAAGGAGAAAACATTGTGCATTGTTCTAATGAAAGACCTCTGTAAGGGTTACCCTCAAGTTTAATCAAACTAAGTAAATTGCAACTTCTGAAATTGACCCCTACCACTCTTTGAAATTTTCAGTATTTGTTCTTGCAAACCCTTCATTACATAGAAAAATTCAAATTTCTTTGCTTATAATTTCCTCCAGATCAATTGTTTTGTGCTGGAATATCCAGAGCTAATGCCCTTGAGGAGTGTAGATATTTCTCCGACAATCTGGATGTCGGTTGCTTGGTAGGTTCTTTGAATTAGTTAATGTCATAATGATTCCTCCATTCTTTCTGTACTTAGAATTCTATGGGAAAACCATCAGGAACTTGTAAAATTAGTCTTTCAATAAACAACAACCAAAACTAAATGAAGTCTCCCAAAAATAGCCGAAAGGTGGTGCGCTCCAACTTTGACCATAAAACTCTTCTTGTTTTGGTCTTCAAAAAATAGTTCCTGGACTACATCAGCTTCTCTTATTTTGACATCAGATTTTCTTCATAGAGGCATTCCTCTGAACTTAAGTCTGGATGTCTCCTTTCATAAGCTTATTCAATATTGTCTTATTCTGATTTCTTGGAGTCATCAACATTGGTGAGTGAAATTTTTTGTATTGATAGACAGAATGGAACTTATAGAATTCAGTCAAATTTAGATGGGGATGAGGTTATTGAATCACTTGACATATTTGAGGGTTGTTCTGCACTGGGCAATTTCTTTGTTAATGAAGTTTTTGGGAAATGTTGTCATGCAAGCTTTGGCCTGGTCAATTACTAGTACTACTATAAATAATTGCTTTGATTTCATTTGTTTTATATCCAAGATCTTTGTTAACAATATAACAATTTGAGATAATTTGAAATGCGTAATGAAATTGCATATAGGTACACCCTACACCTTGGCATCTTAATATTTTTTGGCCTAGTAAAGTTGTCAGTCAGGATTTTCTGTGCGGAAGTTCCCTATTATTATGCTTGTAACTTTGGTCTTTCTTGCTAAGAACATAAGGCATGATGTATTCTTTGTTCATAGAACCTGAGAAATCTTGTTTATTTTATTGCAGTCTTTACTTTGCGATCCAAATCCAAACTGTCCGGCAAATTCAGAGGCTGCCCACATGTTTAGTGAAAACAAACGGGAGTACAATAGAAGAGTTCAGGAAATAGTTGAACAGAGTTGGACAATAGACTAAATCATTTTGTTTGCTGGTTTTAAGGAGGTTTGCGATATTGTTGAGAGGAGTTTATGGACTATGTATGTCAATGAAACTTTGACTTAATTCAATACCATGAGTATGCATCTACTGAATGATTCCAAGCCCGGTCTTATGTTCTATGGACTTGTGGTAAGTCTATTTTTTATGTGCTAGATTTTTAGTATTTGTGAAAGTTGTGGCTTTGCTCCCATGCATAATCATGGTATAGGCAAGGATAATGGATATGGGCTATTTGACAGTAAAGGGCAGAATTTTTTCATAGCCCATGTAATTTCCCCCCATGTTCTTATCTTGATTTGTATGTATATATAACCAACAAACTTGATTAGAAATAATATTTAAATATAGCTTTGGCTGTGTCTTACTTTTATTTGAATTACTGGTTTACTTTTCAAGTTATCTACAACAGTATTAACAGTGCAACTAGTTAACTTTTTGTGCAAGATATACAATTTAGTTGAACAAGCTAATATACAATTGGTATAACTGAGAATGTTACTTTTCTCTTTGAAGTTTTGTGACCAGATATCTATATGTTGAAATATTCAAGTGAATATATTGATTGACTTTTCAAACGAAGTTGTGGACTGCAGAAAGCTTAATTCCTTGTCTTATGCTTGTGATCTACATGTTGAACTAGAAGTTAATGTTCAAGGGCGAAGACTCTTCTCTTATTTTATTTTAAATAGGTTATAGTTGGGGGGGGGGGAAGGGGGCATCGGGGGAGCTACTTCCTGTGAAATTTAAACTTAGCCATTTTAAGATTCAATCAGCTTAAAAAACCTGAATACTTTTGTTTGTTATTGTTGACTTGTGTTGCTGAATTAAAGTTGTGGACTTCTTGTCTTGAGCATAATCTTAAGAGTAGTTATGATGTCCTAGGTCTTTGCTTATCTTTCCAGATAATAATTTTAAATTTTAGGAGTATGCTCAAAAGCCCCATATATAATCTAGAAACAAATTAGTTCCAATATATGTATATCTTTCAGATTGTGTCATAGAATCATATATGAAGGGCAAAGTCATATAATATAACTGACTAAGCTTAAGCAGCAACTGAGAAACCATTGGAAAGAAATGAACACATTAAGTGAAACATCATGAATATATTAATATGGGACAAGTGGTGCCTCCTGGACTGTGCATATCAGGAATCTTTAATAGAACTTGATTATGTAAGGTCACTGCATTTCAGAGCACATTACAATATGAAGCTTGCCCAAGTTTCACAGCTTTCATGGCCACATTCAAAATCATGTTTGATCTATTGATGAGAACATTGTTTGAAGATGAACATGTTTATAGAGAAGAAAGAATGCTTATGCACCCCAAATAATTTTGGTAGCATATTAAATGTCCAAAAGGAGAAACAACAAATCAACAAAGTACCTTTCACTTGGAACATAGATTTGTTAAATTTTGTACTCACACAAAAAATAGAAGACACCATATAGATTGAGCACATTCAAAGAGGAAACATTGTCTAAACTTAAAACAAAGGTACAACTTATATTTGAAAACCAAAAAAAACATGTATAACTTACCCCAAATTTGAAGGAAAGAGGAAGATAACTAGAATGAGAGGTTGAACAAGCAAAACAAAATACAAGACAACATATAGATTGAGCATATAGATTCATCAATTTTTTATTTCCTAGGCCAAAACTGTTCTGCCAATCTTTGGCAGGAACTTCGCTGCCCTGCAGCTCTTGTTTTTTGTGGTTTCATATCAACACCTATAAATTTAGAAGATCTTTTTACCGTTACACCTTCTACAACCTACAAATATTATGCTCCAAAAATGTCATTAGAACAAGGAAATCATATATGCTTTTTTCCCTTATAGTTGGCTAATAGTTCTAGATAAAAATAATATTTAAAAACATCTATACAAAATTGACTACATTATTCTTGCAACTAAATAATTGCCTAGTATTCTTAAATCTTATTAGTTCAACTCACCCAAACTTGATAAGTTTTTTGTTGATGATTACGACTTAAATGGCTCTTAGCCCTATTAGTGGATGAGCACTTTAAACATTTGTGTCCATTAATTTTTAACATTTAATTATCTTAGAGTAAAATTTATTGAATAACATTCAATTAATAAGAGTAAGTTAAAATATTTAACATTAAATTAAGGTATATATATATATTTTGATCGGTGATAAGTTTATATTTTATTGCAATCAGGATTTGACCTGCCCCGAAACAGGGATGGTGACAAGGGACACCATCTTCCCAAGGAAAGGACACTGGTAGAGATCTTAATTTCCAGATTGATACAGGGAGATCTCCGGACCCTAAAAATTCAACTAGTTTGAATGTCCACGGAAGCAACGTCATTGTGAAGAGCTCACCGAACTGGACTCAACGCAATTTGAACGGGCTCGATCAGAGTTCGTATGCTCAACTTATGGCGGGTCAAAGCTCGGTCAAAGGAGGGTCAACCCAAGTACCAGGGGTGAGAAAAAAGGTGAAAAATTTATCATCACCAAATTGGTCGAAGTCAACACCATTTCGAAGAGCTCCACGAGATGATTCCAACGCCACTTGTTTAGCACAAAACAGAGCTCGTATGAAGGAGATACAACCGGTCAAAGTTGGGTTGACTAAGTTGACCTTTGTTGACTGATGACGTCAGCAAAGTACAGTCAGCATTGCTGCTAATGTGGCAAGGGTTGGTGATGTGGCACATTGACCAACCACATATTAACACGTGGCAGGTATGATGACGTGGCAGTTCTCTGTGATGACACGTGGTAGTTCTTTTTTGTGATGACAGGGGGCAACTATTTGAAGATGTGGTAGGTGATTGGATGTTGACGTGGCATCTAACATGTTTGATGATGAGGTGATGAGGTGGACCAGTCAAACGTTGACACGTGACCTTCAATGAAGCAAATGGTAAAGTGCCACATGGTCCAATGGCTGGCCGACACGTGGCACCTTGTGCAATGGTTAACTTTGGCAGCATCTGATCAAAATAAAGGTTGAGGGATTCGAACCCCCAACCTTGCTTCCACTATTCTATCACTTTACCAATACACGACATGTTCCATTTGAAAAGCATATAGTGCTTATCATATTTAAAATATTCTTGCCGCCTTTTCTAAAAGAAAGGGAGTCATGTTGGGTTTTGAACCCAAAACCTCCTTCCCTCCATTATAGGGGCCTACAATTGCGCTATGAGGATGGTTTTAAAAAACTAGTAGGTGTCGTTCCGTTTTAATTAGAGGATATAAGCCGAATCTCTCTATATTTTAATTTTTAGTCCCTTGGGATTTTAAAAGCCCGATGTCATGATATAGCAAAGGGCTTAAAATAATATTTTAAAGATTTTTAAAGATAATTAAAGGCTTTTAAAGATTTTAAATATTATTGTAGGGGAAATAGGATAATTGTGAGAATTAAGGGGGATTTGAGATTTTTATTGTAAATAAGGGAAGATCTAATAAAATCTTCACCTAATTAAGGGGATATTATTTTAAAAAAATGGAAGATATGGGCTTATCCCAAAACAATTGGTTTCTCACCAATTTGGAAAAATTTAAAATATATAAAATGGTGTAAGGGGTTGTATTGATCATCTAATTCTTCTCTCTTCCTCCTTGCTTGTAAGCATTTTTATGGAGAATTTTGAGAGTTGAATTTGAGAAGAATATTGTTCCTGTAGGCAGAGTCAGTTTTTCTTACTCTTTGTAAATCGTCCCTAGCTTTGTGAGCTTTTGTGAGGGGTTTTGAGTGAGGCTTTTTAAGACTTTGTGGATAGGCTGCAATACTTCGTAAGCAGTGTTGCTCCTTTGGAGATTGTACTGCGAATTCAGAGCATCTTAATAAATTGGTCACTCAGTTGAGCTAGATTTGGAGATGTCCACTTGGACGAACTTTGTAATCAAACTTGTGTCGTCTTCTCTCTTTTCGCTCGGTGATATCATTCTCTGTTTATTGTTCCTATTACTCCAATGCTAAATGTCTTTTCACCTTTGTGCATAATCACTTTTCAGCGTTTGTCATAGATCCCTTCCACATTTCAAATCACAAATCAAACCCTAACAAACCCCTGATATAACATCAAAATATTTCAAACGCGTCCTTTACGTTTGGTGCCTCCCTTGGTCTGTGACCGGAGGACCATGTCAAAGGTTTCCGCCTTTCCCTTCTTATCTCTCTTTCCCTTCACAACCTGCCATCCCTCCTCCATCCTTGCAGCCTTCTTCTGCCATTCTTTGGATGTGTCCTTCTGGATTTCAGCTTCTCCATAAGCTCCACATGCAAATTGTTCACATTGGCCCTCTGAGGAGCCTTTCATCTTTTCTAACCTCACCATCCCCGATTTCTCCCTGCACTCCAGGGTTTTAGCACCCCCATGAATCTATTCAGCCAAAACATCATCCGCCTTCACAACTTCAACCCCATTCGAAATAAGCACTTCTAAGTTTTTCAACTCATCTGCTCGTGCTGAAGCCTCGTTTGGCTATTGTGGTTTTGAGTTACTCACAGCTTGTGAGTAGCTCTTGCCTAGCTCTTCCTTCTTCTCCCCTTGTTTCTTCACCGCATAGTGTCGGTGCGACACATCCTCCCACCAAGTCGCTATTTTGGGTACTCGAGGCTTTGCACATTGCACAACTTTATGTTCGATTTGGAAGCATCTTCTACAACGGAAAGATACACCTTCATAGTGCAATGGCTACCTCCGGTAGCCATTGGATGAGTTTATTGAGATCTCTTCAGGGAGGGACTTTGTGACATCCATTTCAACTAAAATCCGGGTGTATGTAGAATGCATAAGATTTGAGGAATCATCGTCAACCATCAAAAAAATTCCTAAGGCACTTCCTATAGCTTCCAAACAGGAATCAAACCAAAGGTGAAGAGGAAAATTTGGGAGTCTCACCCACAGAGGCACTTTCTCAAATTTTTTTGTTGCTGGATTAAAAGTTGGGTGCTATGGCTTCAGAGACCGAGCAAATTTTTCCTCCCAATTCCAAAAATAATCACACAAAAATTTGTTTTTGTCTTTTAAAGATTAAAAAACTACAATAAAAAAGCCTCTAGAAATTGGGTAGATTTGAATACAACCATCTACCACAGGTTCCCAGTGTTCAGAAATCCATTTGTGGAGGTCGCACAAGCGAGGCCAAAAACCCCTGAAATGACCAATCAAACCTAGTTCTGAGAAGACTTTAACATTATGATTTACCTCACTTTCAAGCTCAGTCTGCAGCGATATTGATGCAGAGGAGACCATCACTTTTTTCCCCCTTAGGGAAGCACCTGCTCAATCATTTCTATGGCCAACCACCTCACACCCCATCTTCATTTCCTCTAGCCTTGTTTTCTTCCATTCCTCCGAAGCTTTGTGCTTTCCCTTCGGCGCACCCATCCTTGTCCATACCCTAGTTTCCGCTGCCATTAAGGGATCAAGATTTTGGGAAAAGCCCATTTCTGCCGCTGGCTTGACCTAGCCGCACTGTGATGCAGAGGTGTCGCCATGCTCAACATCTTGGCTTAGACCTTTCGCTCTCGGGTCTACCTTCTCCTTGTAATGGTGGTCAATGTTGTGCAGACCATGCAAAAACTTTTGCTCGTCCTTACGTGCCTCATCTAGTATGGATGCAACCCTAGCCTCCACAGGGAGCTCTTGACGACCATTGGCCATAGTAGATTCAATTAAGGTATAATATTTTAAGATCTAACTTACTCCAAGATATTTTGCTTGAGTAATATCCATTTTTTGAATTTAGAGTATCAAATACTAAGTTACTTGAACTTTAATATTGTTTATGTTTTAGTATATTTTAAACTCCAAGATCATTGTAGTGTCAAAAATTGAATACCTTTGCAAATTCACAGTATATTGTGTCCCCACTTCAACATTCTAATATAGACCATGAGTCAATGCAAGATCATGAGGCTCCAAACTAGGCCTTTAAGTGGCAATGAAAATTCAAAAAAATAGATTTAGGCAACTTGACATAAAAATTTAAATAGGTTATTAACATAATTTGAAAAATATGTAAGAATAGAATTTGTAGTAAATTGAATGTAGTTTCTAAGCTACTAGTCTTGTTTTTGAAAAAAGTAAATCTATTTGGTGAAAATTTGAAATTTCAATGCAGTAGTACTAAATTTTTCAGGATAAAATAAAACGTAGGTGTACATTTGATCAACCTAAGTACAAACAATTTTTTTTTTTTTTTTGAAACTTTCAATATAAGTAGACACATGCTCGGATGTGTTGCAATTTTTTGTATTTTTTTTGCAAGTAAATAATTAGTTATGAATTTTTTATCAAAACTTTTTAAAAATATTAAAACTTGTTTGTCTAACCACCATAACTTGGTAAAAAATTTATGAAATTCATTTTTTTTATCATATAGTATGGGAAGAATAGAATGTGCTTCATCTTTTGGATTCAAAAAATGTGAAATAGTTTGAGAATTATAGATGTTTTTCAATCAACCTATCAATCAAGACTTTAGTCATAATGCATGTAGAAAATCAATAATAATTATATTAGATTCAAAATAAAGCATATCTTATATTGGTGGAAAGTTAATAGTTTTCTCAATAAACCTTTTTTGTTTCATCAATCAGATAAAAAAAAAGTCATCAACCAAAAAAGCAAACTCTTAAAAACTAAGGAAAATTTATAAACACGTTTTTACAGTTGACTTTCCACATATGACACCCCCAAGCCAAATCCCAAGGCAACCTCGAGGGAAATCCTGAGGTTGCTAATTTTTTAGGAAAAACAGACACCTCTTTTGAAACAGATATTCGTTTCAAATGGGTACCTATTTAGAACATATATCCATTTGTAACGAATATGTGTTACCTTCACTGTATTTAAAATATTTTATATTATTAATATATAATAAATATATTATATAGTATATATTATACAATATATATTATATAATATATATATTATATACGATATACTATATATAATATATTATGTAGTATATTATATATTATATATGATAGTATATATATTATATATTATAAACTACATTATAATATACATAGAGTGAGAGATTTATTTAGGCAGGGTGGGAGGGAGATCTACCTAAGAGAAAGAGATGGGGGAGAGAGTTATCTAGTTACCTGTTGGGAGGGAGAGACTTGAGAGGGAGAGAGAGAGTGTGTTATCTAGGTAGGGTTGGAGGGAGATACGAGAAAGAGAGGGAGGGAGAGAGATAATTATCTAGGTAGGGTGGGAGGTATAGACAGAGGGAGAGATTTGAGAGAGAGGGAGAGAGCTCAAAGAGAGACTTATCTAGGTAGGGTGAGAGGAAGAGACCTGACAGAGAGAGATGGGGAGAGAAAGTTATCTAGGTAGGGTGGGAGAGAGAGACTTAAGAGAGAGGGGGTTGGGAGGGATAAAGGGAGGGACAAATCTGAGAGAGAGAGGGAGTGAGATATTTGTCTAGGTAGCGTGTGAGGTATACAGAGAGAGAGAGAGGGTGGGAGGGAGAGACTTGAGAGAGAGGGGAAGTGTGATGGATAGAGGGAAAAAGAGACTTGAGAGAGAGAGGGAGTTATCTAGGTAGGGTGGGAGGGAGAGACCTGAGAGAGAGAGGGAGGGTTGGAGGGATAGGGGAAAAGACCTAAGAGAGAGGAAGTTATCTAGGTAGGGTGGGAGGGAGAGACCTGAAAGAGAGAGTTATTTAGGTAGGGTGGGAGCAAGAGACTTGAGAGAGAGAGGGGGTGGGAGTGATAGAGGGAGTGAGGGTGGGAGGGATAGATGGAGGGAGATACTTAGAGAGGGAGAGTGGGTGGGAGGGAGAGAATTGAGAGAGAGAGAGGGGGTGAGGGTGGGATGGATAAATGGAGGGAGAGACTTAGAGAGAGAAAGGGGATGGGAGGGATAGAGGGAGTGAGGGTGGCAGGGATAGATGGAGGGAGAGACTTAGAGAGAGAGGGGGTGTGGGTGAGAGACCTAAGAGAGAGAGAGGGGGTGAGAGGGATAGAGGGTGGGAGGAATAGATGGAGGGAGATACTTAGAGAGAGAGAGGGGGTGGTAGGGATAGGAGGGAGAGACCTAAGAGAGAGGGAGGAAGGGAGGTACAAAGAGATAGAGGGAGGGATGAAGGGAGGGAGAATTATATAGGTAGGGTGGGAGGGAGAATTATATAGGTAGAGAGTTATTTAGGTAGGGTGGGAGCAAGAGACTTGAGAGAGAGGGGGTGGGACGTATAGAGGAAGAGACCTAAGAGAGAGAGGGGGTAGGAGGGATAGAAGGAGGGAGAGATGCAAGAGAGAGAAGGGTGTGGGAGGGAGAGACCTGAGAGAGCGAGGGAGTTATCTAGGTAGGGTGGGAGGAAGAAACCCGTGAGAGGGATAGAGAGGGACAAAGAGAGGGATAAAGAGAGAGAGGGATGGAAGGACAAAGGGAGGGATAGAGGGAGATACCAAAGAGAGAGGGGGTGGGAAGGATAAAGGGAGGGAGTGACCTGAGAGAGAGTGGAAGGTGGGAGGGATAGAGGGAGGGAGAGACCTAAGAGAGGGAGGGAGTTATTTAGGTAGGGTAGGAGGGAGAGACATGAAAGAGAGAGAGGAGGGAGGGAGGAACAAAGGGAGGGAGTTATCTAGGTAGGGTAGGAGGGAGAGACATGAAAGAGAGCGAGGAGGGAGGGAGGGAGAGACCCGAGAGAGAGTTATCTAGGTAGGATGGGAGGGATAGAGGGAGGGAGAGACTTGATAGAGAGAGGGAGTTATCTAGGTAGGTGGGAGGGAGAGACCTAAGAGAGAGGGAGTTATCTAGGTAGGGTGGGAGGGAGAGACCTAAGAGAGGGGCTGGGAGGGAGAGACATGAGAGGGGGTGAGAGGGATAGAGGGAGGGAGGAACCTAAGAGAGAGAGGGAGAGAGAGAGGGGGATTGGGAGGGATAGAGGGGGGGAGAAACTTGAGAGAGAGAGGGGGTGGGAGTGAGAGACTTGAGAGAGAGGGGGTTAGAGGGATAGAGGGAGGGAGAAACATGAGAGAGAGGGGGTGGGAGGGATAGAGGGAGGGAGAGACCTGCGAGAGAGAGAGAGGGGGTGGGATAGATAGAGGGAGGGAGAGACTTGTGTGTGTGTGAGAGAGATGGAGCTATCTAGTAAGGGTGGGAGGGAGAGACTTGAGCGATAGAGGGGTATTGGAGGGATAGAGGGAGGGAAGGAGGGATAGAGAGAGAGGGATGGGGGTGGGATACACAGATAGAGAGAGAGGGAGGAAAGGATAGAGGGAGGGAAGGAGGGATAGAGAGAGAGGGATGGGGGAGGGATACACAGATAGAGAGAGAGGGAGGAAAGGATAGAGGGAGGGAAGGAGGGATAGAGAGAGGGACAGAGGGAGGGATGGATGGACAAAGAGAGTGAGGGGGGAAAGGACAGAGGGAAGGAGGGAGAGACCTAAGAGAGAGAGGGGATGGGAGGGATAGAAGGAGGGAGATATTTGAGAGAGAGAGAGGGATGGAGGGAGGGATAGAGAGAGAGGGACGAAGGGATAGAGGGAGATGGAGTGAGAGAGAGAGGGGGTGGGTGGGATAGAGGGAGGGAGAGACCTGAGAGAGAGATGGGGTTTGAAGGGATAGAGGGAGGGAGCATCCAGAGAGAGAGAGAGGTGCAACCACGATAGGAGGGTCCTCAAAGAGAACAATCTAGACCATGCAATAAGAGTAACACAATAGAAGCAACACAAAATATGGAGGAAAATGCTGTTACAAACATTCATATCAAAAATTTTGATTATAGTCCGTCACATCCGGGCTTACAAATTTGGCTCACAAGCCTGATTACAAATGTTCAAAATACAGTGCTTATACATGCGAGTGAAAATCTTACAGATTAAACTCTAAATTCTTCTTAACCTACTTTAACTTGATTGATTCCTATCCTAGTGATTCATTACAAGCTTTATATCACATCCGTGGGTCAAGAAACATCCGCGTCAACCAAAGATCATTATAATCTTTGATGAAGAAAACGTAACGTGTGCAAGAACAAGTCGACCTCAAATTTGAATTTCTTCCATGGTAGATGCGTATGATGAAGTGTGGACCTAAAGTTAAGGTTGGTGACACTCTAAGGACCAAATCGAAACACACCGTGAGGATCCAAAAGCTACGGGAAGGATCCACAATCGATCAAACTAGCCGTTAGGTTTGAAGTTATTCTAGGGCTAGTTCCAAAAACTGTCATTTAATCCGAAAGCAATAACTTGTCGGAAAAAGATCCAATCGAGCTAAAAACTTGGAATAAGGCAATTGAACATGTCCACGATGAAACCATAGGTACATGATAGCTAGTGAGAAAACATGAAGAAACACCAGATCTGCCAACTTGAATTGGAAAAGAACTAAACAAGAACAAAAACTGAATGAAAATATTTTTGGTTGATGCAAGATTGCCAAGAACCAAGGATGCTCTTGCATTTGAGAGAGAGAGAGAAGGGGGAATAGAGAGGGAGGCAGAGAGATGGAGTTATCTAGTTAGGGTGGGAGGTTGAGACTTGTGAGAGAGAGGGGGTATGGAGGGATAAAAGGAGGGAGCATCTTAAGAGAGAGAGGGAGGGAAGGAGGGATAGAGAGAGGGGCATGGGAGAGGGGGTGGGACAGATAGAGAGAGAGACTTAAGAGAGACCCTACCTAGATAACTATCTCTCTCACTCCCTCCCTCCCTCTCTCTTAAGTCACTCCCTCCCACCCTACCTAGATAACTCTCTATCCCTCTCTATCCCTCTCACCCTCTCTCTCTTAGATCTCTCCCTCCTACCCTATCTAGATAACTCTCTCACTCCCCTCTCTATCTCTCTGATCTCTCCCTCCATCTATCTCTCCCACCCTACCTAGATAACTCTCTCTCACTCCATCCCTCTCTCTCTATCCCTCCCCCCCTCTTTCTCAGGTTTCTCCCTCCCTCTATCCCTCTCACCCTCTCTCTCTCTCTCAAGTCTCCCTTCTACCCTACCTAAATAACCCCTTCTTACTCCCCTCTCTTTCTATCTCTCTGGTCTCTCCCTTTGTCTATCTTTCCCACCCTACCTAGATGACCCTCACTCCCTCCTCTCTCTCTCTCTTAGGTCTCTCCCTCCCATAAGTCCTAGATAAAGTTCTCTCTCCTCTCTCCCACTTTATATATATTATAATGCAGTACATATAATATATTATATAATTTATATACTATATAGTATATAACATATATTATATAATTAATATATTTAATATATAATATATATTATATAATATATAATATGTAGTATATATAATATAATATATAATATGCAGTGTCAGAAAATGTACACCTTTACATTTTCACACTATGGTTGGGTCCCCTAATTAAAAAATTGGACTTAATTAAGCCTCTAATTGGCCCAAAATTGCATGCACAAGCCTAATTAATTGCAATTTCTAAAAGGGGAATTATGATTTAATTAATGCATTTATGATTATTAACACCCTAAAATGAATAATTCTTGATTATTTAGGTCATAACCTTTTGCCCTAGGGCAAATGGGTCCCCCTTAAGATCACAAATTCAAATTTTAAACATGTTTCTGGCAGCATCTTAAGTTCCTAAATTCAAGTTTTAAGTGTCAACAAGAATAAAAGCAAGGTCTTTTTATCAATTCAAATCCTAGAAGCAACCTAGAACATACATGCAAGCATTCCTAAAGCAAAGATTATTGTCAAAGCTGTTAAAGAGCATATTTCTCAAGCATTTGTTGCAACATTCAAGATCTCAAACATCATGTCAAAGTTATCAAGCATCATGCATATTTTTGGAGCTAACATTGTGATGTAGGTTTCAAGCATTCATATCAAGATTCAAGTATCAAGATCACATCAACAATCAAGCCATTTCATGCAAGATCAAGACCTTGGATATATCTACTAAGTTTCATTCTTTCAAGGGTTTCAAATCAAGGGTTTGGTGAGTTGCAACATAACACTTATTCATTCATCATTTCTTTCGTGTTTTATTGTTTCAATTCAAGGTTTAATTACCAAAAGTATTTTTTCTTCTCTCTTCTGTGTTTTGTAGATCTTAGGTTGAAGAAAGATTGAAGATCTATCAAAGGAGAAAAATTGAAAAGCTGTCAAAGTTGTCATCAAGCCACAAAAACTCACTTTCAAAATTTATTTCTAAACTTTCAACTGTGAAACCCAGAGGAATTGGGAGAGCAGACATATGACTAGAAGACTATGAAAGAATTTTTTCAACCCCTATAGCTGGACGCATTCGCCCTAGGGTGAATCTATCCCAGAGGACACTCAACAACAACATTTTGGTGAAAGGTGAAAAAATACTTAACCTTCTCATATCTGCCTAGAAGTTGTAGGTTTCATTAGATGAAGGTTTAATCTATTGATTTCATGCGTTTCTTTGCATTTTTGGGTTTATTTACTATTTTTAGTCTTTCTCCCAAGAGTGTTGTTTCAGTAGGACTACCCCGTCCTAGATCATAAGGAAAACAAGGAGATCTCCTTCAAGGTTGGCTCACCTAAGGGTTGACAGTCAACATTGGCTTAAGGGATCTCTTTTTCCTAATGAAATAGAAGGAGATAGGTGAATTATACCCCATTTCCCCTTTTCTATTTACAGTATATTATTGGTGAACCCCCATTTGAATAGAAAGAACCCTATTTTCCCTTTAAAAAAATTTTGGTGAACCTAACCTTCTTGCACTATATTTTTTATGAAAATTAGAGTCCATTCAAACCCTAGATCTAGGATTTGCATTAATTTACATTTTTAACATTGCATTAAGTTTGTATCTCATTTAGGGTTTTAGGTTTGCATTTTGCATCCTTTAAAATATGAAAAATTCAAAAATTTGTAGGCATATTACATTGATTTTGCATAGTATTATATTAGTGTACTTTTCATCATTCATATTCAAAAATTAAGTCAAAAAGTTGCATTTTAAAAAGTGTCATATTGTGCATCATTTGTCATTCATTTCACTTGCATTTAGACAACAAATTTGGAAAAATCAATCATTGAAAACACAATTTGCAACCTAAAACAAAAAACACAAATAATAACTCAGAATTTGCAATTTTTATTTTAAAAAACCATATACAAGGAACCATTCGCCCTTGGTCAAAAGAGTCCTTGAGGGCCTATGAAAACCAACTTTTCTGAGCATTTTTGTGGTTTTCTACACTTCCCAGGTCTGTTGGTAAATCGTTGTTTTAGTTTGATAGTTTTCAAGAATTTATGTTTTATGCATTAGGTCCAATCATCCATTTAGTTTAGGCATTGCAAATTGAAAAAAAATGTTGCATTTCAAATCTGTAGAGCAATTATTATATCAAGTTTTCATTAAAAAATTTTCTTGTTATCATACTTCATGGTCTATTTTTATATCTTGTTGAATACTCTAAGAAATTGTTGTTACAAGCATATGAATATGAAGTCATTTCTTTTTTTTTCTTGTTTTTCATTGATCCCTCTCTCATGTGTTAAACTAAATTAGTGAAAGAGAATACAATCATGATAATTAAGTTTGTTGTTCTCCCAATATCTCTCATATTTGTGAAGAAAACATTTTGGTGTTAGAGGAAGACATCATTGAGAGCCATGAGAATCCTATTTGTTTCTCTTCTCCTATTTGGGAAGACATTATTGAACAAGAGGATGCAATCATTGATAAGAAAGAAAATCCAACCATTGATATCTCCCCTACCTGTGATGAAGTTATTTTACAAGATCCAACCATTGAATGTCATGAAAATCTAGTTTGCTCGTCTCCTAAAAACTCTCCTACTAGGGAAGATATCATGGTGCAGGAGGATGATAGTATGGATACATTTCCTTCAAACAATAGTAATGTGTATTCCTTATATGAAGATGATGATGTGACATTAGACTCCCCTTCGCTAAAAAATCATCACAATAAGGATAAATCTTTTGAGGTTATGAACATTAGATCTCCCTCGAGTCCTCTAATCATTAGACCTCCTAAAAGTCTTTTAATTATTGGACCTCCTAAGCCTCAACTTATCCTCTATCCACCCTCACAATAACCATAAGTCCAAAACAAACCAATGCTTATACTAAGACCACCTCAACCCAATGTTTCACAACAACCAAGTTATAATATTATTGCTCATATATATAACACAAGGAATAATAGGCAACCACAAACCATACCTACTTCATTACCATTACCTCAACCTATTACATCCAGTTCTCCTCATTTACCTTTTCATAGTGGAAAGAAGTATGATCTTGTGGAACAACTCAAAAGCAATCTTGCTATTTATTTATGGGATCTTATTCAAGCTTCACCTAATTACCATAGCATGCTTCAAAATGCCTTACAACAAGTTGTTATTCCTCCTAGTATGCAACCAAATGATGCAGCAACCCTAATTCAAGGTATGAACTTGGTCAACTTAGACATTACATTTCATCAAGATGAGTTACCTTCATTAGAAGTGTAAAAACAAAATAATGCTTTCATGGTAATGGTTGCCATTAATAAGTGTGGGATAAAAAAACTCTCATTGATAATGGTTTGGCTCTTATTGTGTGTAGTGTAAACCTTTTAGATTAGATTGCAGTGGATAAGACTATGATTGAACTTGATTCTTTATCTATTTGTGGATTTTATAATGTGGTAAAACAACCACTTGATGTAATAACATTTCCTATTAGAGTTGGAAAGGTCACATTGAAAACTCCTATTCATGTCATGCTTGATAATCTTAGTCTTCTCTTGGGTAGACCTTGAATTCATGAAATGAATGGGGTACCTTCAACTCTTCATCGTTTAATGAAATATGTCTATAACAACAAGGTTTATACAATCAAGGTTGACCCTCACCTTGAAATTTTTTTGCACATTGAGAAAGACAAGGAAAGTCCGTTGAAAACATTGATACCAACTTTAAAAGTAGAACTCGTGCAAGAGGAAGAAAAAGAGAAGAATATTGGAAGAGTCACAAAGCTATTGGATGCTGATTGGGGTTAATTGGATTTCACACCTACATTCATGGGATAATACAAGATTACACACAAAACATGAAAAGAGAAAGAAACAAACATAGTATCACCACAAGTTGAGTCATCAAAAGCACGTGAGTCTACAACTTTTAGCAAAGAAGAGGAAAACAACAATTACACATTCACATATGAAGAGTGTGATCATGAGAAACCACCAAATCTAAGATAAATGGAAAAAAAATTATGGAAGAGGTTATGATCTTTTGAAACAACTTAGTTATAATGGAAAAGGATGTGGTGCTAGAGAACAAGGTATCTATGTCCCTATAGAGTCTTACACACAAGAAACAACTAGTGGTCTTGGTTATTGCCCCTCAAAAGAAACGAAAGCATCAAAAAATCCTTCACTCAATATCAACACTATTACAAAAGATTCTTCTAAAATAAATTTAACCTTGGTGCATCCTAAACTGATAGATACTACATGTGGGAATATCTCATTGGATATGCATCAAATTGATACTTTGTCTACTCGTTATAATCAATAAAATTAGTTGTTACTCCTTTCCATGTGGTAGTTGTAGTATCATAGCATATTCACTACCATGCATGAGGGCATAAACTTGGCTTTATGCAATCATATTTCCTTTTTTGCAAGAAGAAACATATCATCATCCATTTTCGGCTCACCTTTTTCCCACGGGGGCAAGGGGTTAGGTAGCCTTTTCCTAGTATGGCACTTGCCGTTGTCTCTTTTGGCTAGTTGACCACCTTCCATGTATATATAAGAGAAATCTTTGGATGTAGATGACTTGCTATAGGTTGACTTGCATGTGCCATACTAGTACTAGTCTTCGTCTTTGTGTTCTTTGTGATTGCATATGCGTAATGTGTTCCCCTCGTATTGTGCTACTTGGCGTGTCTTTATATGTTTGTGAGCCTACTTTGGATGACCATTGTCACTCTGTTGGTGCAAGGATACAAAGGAAGTGAATCTGTCATGACATTCTTCTATATATCATAACCTTTATCCTTTGTCTCATGTTTTCCTTTTGGGGATGATGCAAGGCATCAAGACATCTATGTCTCTTCCATGTTGACCCAAAAGCATCTATGTGTTCTCTCTCTCTCTCTCTCTATGTGTCATTCTTCCTTTGTGCTTGTTGTTCCATGAGTTATTTTGGGAATGATGATGGTTCTAAGCTTGATTATATCGCTGTAACAACGATAAATGCTGACCCCAAATCCATGGATCACTTATTTGTTATCTTAGGATTGCATATGGGGGAAACTCTCCTTTATATGATGTAGCTCTACTCGAAAACATATGTTTTACATAGGGCTTTCTGAATAAAGCTCTCATGTATTGGCATTTATTGTGTTCTACTTTAAAGTAATTTCTCACAACATGATGTTTAGCAATTTCTTTAAAGTGGGGGCATGCATATCCACGCCCATTATTTTCTTCAAAGTGTGGTCTTCTTACTTCACGTGATGTGTCTTCTTGATGGTGTCATTGGGTTTGATGTCCTTCAAGATAGTGACCTTTATGAGAATATGACATTCCTCTTAGTGGTGATGTTACTGATTGTATTCCCTAAGTTGTGAATCTTCTATCCTCAACTAGTCCTCTCTTGGAGACATTAGGCACAATGTTCCCTAAGATGAGACCTTTCATGAACTAAGAAAACCCCTTTGAATATCCTATTGCATGTATCAAGGCCACCAAGCATAACACAACTTTCTTGCTAGTGGAGCCTTTATGTTTTTCAAGGCCACCAAGCATAACACAACTTGCTTGCTAGTGGAACCTTTTTCATGAGTGCCTAGCATAACATAGCTTGCTATCCTTGTGACCATTTTTATGGCACCTTATCATAGTTATCAAGAGGTATAATTTTGGTATGGTTAGTACAATGGGATCCTATACTTGGCATGACTTCCCAACAGCCACTTTTTAGGGCTCACCTAGTGGACAATGGATTTTCACTAGCCCATCTGAGTGCATTTTTGTTTGCATAGTGGATAGTGGGTTTCCACTTGTAAACATTTTTTGGAAAAACAACTAAGGCTTGATCCAGACTAGCTGGAAAAATAGTTGAGGCTTCATCCACCCCTTTTTTTGCCTCTTCCCTAATTTTCACATATATGCTTGTGTATCTTGTCTTGCTGCTACATATTTAACATAGGAATGAGTCTCTTGTGCCTTTATTGGTTTTCTGTGAGATCTTAGATCTTGGGGGATTGATCATCCTCCTTGATCTTTGTTGTCTTATCTTTCCAACAATTGTACAATTAGACCTCTCTTGACACTAGTTTGACTACTTTAGTGTGAGTTTGGGCATGGGATCATCCTCTCACTAAATTTGTAACATGCCCATTGTTCTACCCATTGATTTATACCATGTTTAACCCACATGTGAACAAATATAGCGATTAAATTTTTATTTTCTAATCCAATAACAATATGCACATTTGAAATAACCTCATTCCAAACTTTCCCATTACATTACAAAAATCCATGTAATCATTCCGTTTTATATAATTTCATGGTAACATTACAATTTCCATAGAGATGGATAGATGAATACATATCTTCTAAGAGCTTACCAAAATAGAGATACAAATGGTCCAAATGTACCTACCTGGGCATACATCCTTGATGTCCCCGCATTGGTGCATACATTCTAGGTGTCCCCGTTGCTAGTGCATACATTTTATTTGTCTCCAATACTTGTGCATACATCCTAAATATTGGCCACCAACTACATGAGGAGAAGCATCACTCAAGCGCTTTTCTACCAACCATGGACTGACTATGGTCCCCTGCACATATACCAAACTGGTAAGATGACCCTACCCTTCGACAAAGAGATTGGTTTGGTAACCTCATATTTTCCTTAGCCTTTTTTGAGCATTGTGATGTGTTCTACATATCAAGAGATTACCGTAATGTCTACTTCTACATATATGATATTCCCATCTTAGTATGTACTTGGATCATAGTGAATTGATAGTGTAGAAAACTTTGCTACCTACACTACTTTGGCCAAAGATTCATCACCCAGTACTTTGAGTGAGGGTCATCTATTTCACCATAATAATTTCTCGATTTGGTTTTGACCATTCATACTCTATTCATAAGCTATCCCCTTTCCCATGGGTTATCCTAACCCTGTGAATAACCTAATTAACCATATGATATTCATAATGTCACAACATCAAATGAATTTATTTCAAAAGTACAATCTCAACAATAAATGACTCAATTCAAGAGTAAATCTCAACAATAACTGACTCAATTCAAGAGTAAATATCAACAATAAACGACTCTCATCAAAGGCATAATCTCATCAATAAATGACTTCAATAAAATGTATAATCTCCAATAATAAATGACTTCAATAAAGATATAATCAACAATAAAATGATCAATTAGATTATATAGGTTAATCCCAACCTATTTGCTTCAATTAATAAAAAAGTAAACAACTCGACCAAATAGGTTATTCTCAACCTAGGGTTTTAATCAAAGTAAAGTAACAATCAAGTGATCATAAACAAATCATAAGACCTCTTTTTTGGTATACCTTAAATATTCACATGTTTACTATGTTCACTACATTTGTATATAATCTGGAGGACATTATCATGAGAAGATTTTGTGCTTTTACACCTTCAAGTCCTCTTCTCAATATAGCTTTGGGTTGCTAGAATGTGAGTCCTCTTCTAAAATTCCATGAATAGGAATAGACCCTAAATCAAAATAAGAAGATAGCATAACTAGAAAATAAATTTCTCAACCCTACCATTGAATATTGATATAATCATCAAGTTTATACCCTAACACTAGGGATAAGACTCTCTCCCTACTTTTAAGGAGATAGAAGAAATCAATTGAGTATACCCTATCAATATGGTTCACACAAAATTGCAACCTAACAATGATGATATGCCTACCATAACATCATTCCTAATTTATTACTAACCTCATTACCTACCAGGGTTTACCTAGCATAATAAGCTAACAAATACAAGTCACCTCAAGATGTCGATGTAAACCACATTTCACATTTCATTCTACATAAATATAGTATAGACTAACTACATATAGTCTAAGTAAAAACACCATAATCTAAATTCCCATATAGGGTATATAAAAGTATTAACCTAATAGATAGGTTCCACCAAAGCAAGAAACAACCAAGAACATGCAACCATAAACAAGCATCACAACATACTCAAAACCATTCCTTTCCAACATAGTAATTAAAAATATTTAATCTTTCTAACATAAAAGACAAAGGTATAAAAACCAACATGCCTATATAAAAGCTCCAATTGATTAAACTCCCTTCCTAGCTTAATACCTCAACCCCGCTTGCTACTTCCTCCAAAATCATCTTAATTCGTTCTTCTAACTTCTCACTAAATCTCTCAATAATCACAAATGTAAAATAGCAAAGCAAATCTCTAACTCTCAAGCTCTCAACTCAGTAGCACAAAAATTGCAACAGAATAACAACAAAGTAATTAGAATGAGAAGTGTAGCAAATGTTGGAATTAACACCTCTATATATACTAAAATATGAACAACCAAAGGCTACAAACAAGCTATTACTTCTGCCACCTTTCTATCCTCATGCAACGACTCATCAAACTAACTTACAGGTTTGCAACACATAACGATCCTCACCTTTCAAATGGTCGAGTCAACTTGTTCCAAGGGACAACAAGACTCTTTTACCGAGTCAAATGAACAACAAGTTTATTAGCAAGTTTCCTATTTATTTTGTATATCAAACTCATATTTTTGCCAGGTTTACATTGACTGAGTCCCATGGTTTTGATATTGCTTTTCTAGACTTAAGCGCAATAAAAAGACTTCTTATCCAATTCATATACTTAGCATTGGCACCAAATATTCATATGCTGGCACCCTTTAAGATAGTGTGGGTAAGACTATTTCCACTTTGTTAAAATCTGTATTTACTTTCCTTTGCAATGTATAAACAACACCTTTATTTTATGTATGGTTCATTGTCTTAGTTGACTTATTCTATCATATGCATTTTTTTGTTGCTCACAACCTTTGGTGAATACTCATATATGTAGCATATAAGTCTCTTTTGAATTATTCTTAATATACTCTAAGCGTAAAATTTACATCTCCCATTTCTTCCAAATTGGCCCTCATACGTGGTCACCTCATTCATCAATGTTATTTACAACACATTCATTACTTCCCTTATCCCCATTTTGGTGTAGCACATCATGATTATTTTGTTAGCTTTTAAGTTATAATAACTATATGGTTTGCGCTTAAATACAGTCATATCGGCCTTTATGGAAATGTTTCTCAACCATTAGAGTGGCTTTGCTATATCGGCCACTATGTAGCCTTTGGTATGTGTAACCCATACTACTAATGCACGCTTTCTCAAACAACTATAATATGGGATAACCTATCTAAATATATTTATAAATATAAATATATATATTTATATATATATTATAATATATATATAAATATATATATTATAATATATATCCAATCAATATATATATGACACAGTATATCGAATATATAAATAACCATTAATAAATACGAATAACTATATTATATGAACATATATATTCATTTAATATATATATACATGTAAATTCATGCATTACCTTCTTTTAATATGATGACTTATATATGTATCAGTATATACATACTTTTATTAAATATATACATATATTTACAGATATCCAATAATAACAATATATATTTATATGCATATATACATATATTAATATATATGTATGTATGTTTTTGTCAACATAACTACATACACATATATTAATATATATACATGTATTACATTATTTTGATATTTACATTTAAACACGTATAATCACAATCTCATCGATCAACGTATATACATGAAATGTATGTACTTCATCGATTAGCATAAAATTATGAACACACCAAGAAGAAATTTCACTTGACACAGCCCCAAACAGGAACATTTAAAGGCTAAAACCACATACCAAAACAAAACATACTCAAACCTTGATAGGAGGTTACTTACCATTTCAAAACTATCCTAACTCGACTAGACCATACTAGGGTGTGAGTGTGTGTATGCTCAGTTAAGCTTATTAAGGGTTACCAGACCAAGCTCCTCTCCTGAGTGATACTTCCCCTCTCTTCTAGAGGTTCAAACCTATTCCTGCATTCATCTTAGCACATCATAATAGTAGTTATCCATTCACATGAAATATATTTTCATCATAAATCGTTTGCATCATCAAAGCATTAAAGCATTCATGTTGCAATTCATATTCATTCATCACATTTTCCATTAATATAAAACATAATCATTCATTCAGAAGCAATAACATCATAATGCACATTTTAGTATTTCATTCACCTATTGAGCATATTAAAGTTCACGATCTACATTTATCATCATATTTACTTTCAAGGTAAAAGTAACCTGTTAACTAAGAGTCAAGGTGTAGCATACTTCCCCCCTTGTGAATCATCGTCCCTGATGATTTAAAGCACTAAACATATAGATAAAGTCAAATAAAGGCTTTACTTTCTATTTTCTAAATCATGCAAGAAATAACGATATTTCCAACTAATCTTCCCTCATAGCATGACCCCTTGCAATCTCATCCTTCCTAGACCTTGCACTAAGTGACTCTGCTAATGCACAGGGAGAACTTATGTGCTCACGCAAACCTCCTCTCCAGAGAACTATACATCATAATTATATTAACTCATATGTACATCATAAGTACAATAATGAACGTATCTTATATGACACCTATACCATAGTGACTGGAAAAACACGTTCTCCTTGGCTAATATAACAATCCTTAGTGTAACCCAAACAGAAAAGAATGTCGGTGTATTGCACACTACACCATGGGTCCCATCCTTCCCTTTGGTATTTGCACCATCAGACAACTTAGAAGTCGATACTGTCCATCACTGACACAACCATTTACCTTAAGCATATAGTATTGCTTCTTAATTTAAGATTTGTATCAATAAAGTTTTCCTTGATCCCTTCGATCTATTATTCCATTTATGACAATATTTTTGGTTTGTGGGTAATCCTATTCCTTAGCTTATCCTAGCTTTATAGAGATTCAACCCTTCTTCCCATATAATGGACCAAATTTCAATGATAGAAGTTTAATTGTAATATAAGTATTCCACAAATCCTCCTAGATTTGGTTTATCCCTTTTGCCTAACTAGCTAACTTAAAGTAATAAATTGAGCATTCATTCAATTAAATTTTTCATAAGAGGATCATGGTTTACACAGAACCTTAACATTAATTGCTAGTTCCATTGACATAGAAAGATCAAAATTATTCCACTGATCCACCACTTCCTCACTAGGATTCCATGAGAGTATACAAGTCCTATTGATGACGACATCCTGTCTTCATCCTCTGGCATATTGTACAACAACTTGCTACATACCTTGCACATCTTACTCTATTTCCTTCTAGATTATAGTGATTACACATGAAAACAAATAGTTTTTTCATTCCTAGTGTCACCTAATTATGACATCAATTACCTAATTTCATTTCTTAATCCCCCAAAAAAGTGGTACTCAGGTTCTTCCTCTGGTTCATAATAGTCCATCCCGACTAAGTGAAACCTCTTCCATGGACTTATGCCACATATGATTCTCGAAATATAATAATTTTTTTTTGTGGAGCTAAACTCCTTCCTCTCAGGACATCCATATATTGGATTTCTTTCATCCTTAAAGCATTCCCAAATCCATAGTCCAATTTCTAGCTCAATCTATCTCTTTCAATGAGCATTTATACTAGTTGAGTATTATTTCTCATTAAATCATGTAGGTTTTATACTATCTTCCAAAATATATCAATAATTATTACATACCTAGTTTCCAAGCATGAACGTTTCTCGATAACTCAATATCATGAGTACATAAATCTTCCCTTTCATGATCAAGCATACTACCTATCTTCCTCTAAGGTAACAATCATAATAACAAATTGATCTTCCGAAATAAATACGTGTAAAGATTTACGTTGTAAATATTTCTTTCCCATTGGTCAAAAGTCTTGACCTTTCCACTACCTTTCACCAATAATTCCAATACCTTAACCCTTTTAACATTACCAACCTTGTTGTGGTCATTGAGTACAATACTTCAATTAAATATTCTCTCCTATTAGAGATACAACATTAATCCTTGTTGAAAAGGGTACCTATTTGAGTAAATCTACTCTCCCTCTTTCCCCCTTAGTGTTTTCGAGAAATTAGTTCATCTTAAAGTTGAATTCTTAACAATCATCCTCTTTCTCCAAATTGAATTGATTTATCATTCCTTGTTTTTGACTTGTGAATGAATTTTTCTTTCCTTTCTTATCCTCCACGATATGCCTTGAATATACTTTTTCGTTCCCAAAAATTGGATTTATCATTGCCTTCTAATCTCTCAGAATCATCCGTTGGATCCATTGCAATGAGTTTTGATGAATAACCATAAACTTTACAAATAAGAGATACTCTATTATTTAATTCCAATTCTCTTTTCCATGTATACAAATAGCCTTTCAACCATATTCAATTTCCCATTAGAATATCTTCAAATGATCATCTAAGGATCTAAACATAAGTTTATTTTCGTTTACAAGTTGGTAAGTTCAATTTGGACTTCAACCAAACTATGCTCTAACTCAGCCTTTGGTCTGAATTATTTTATTTTCTTTCCAAGATTCTACCTTGCAATCATCTTTCAAAGTAATTTTATCCAAATTCTTGGTAATTTCTTTTTCTCATAACTTTAGACACTCTAAGGTTGTTTGGCTTCTTTTTCCTATTTACAATCAGAAATCCATATTGACCTTGCCTATTTTGGTTGGTTGAATCATGTTGTCTTTCATCTTCACCTTTTTAAGTTTTGCCCCTTTTCTAACCAATCTGGTCTCTAACCTTTATTCTAAGGTGCCAACTTTCACTCTTGATTCCAGTTATCATTGCAAGATTTTAACCTTGTACTAAATCAGGCCTGTCAAGGGTTATCCTTCCTCTTGAATACCTCTCTAGCTGATTTTAATTCACAAAATGTTTACTTTCTACTTTGAGTAAGTTCCCAATTTATGATAACAATTAGTTCTTTTCCAATAAACAATACTCATAGATTCTTAGTATTCTTACTAAATCCAAAATCCTTGACTCTTCACATCTACAGGTTGC